>JAJMHT010000061.1:54527-97870 GCA_030583145.1 Metschnikowia vanudenii | reverse complement strand
CTCCTGATACCAGTTAAAATTCAAGTGATTTGAGCGAAATTGATGCTCCTGAAACCAGTTTCATGCTAGATTCAGGAGAACAGAGCTACCCGGAGTCTTCTGGGTTAAGTGTTTTACGGAAATCAAGGGATGTGGTTGAAGTGGGATCTTCCGGTTCAAGCATGTTACGAGATCATAGACTCGTTAGTGCAGCAGAGTCTTCTGGAACCGTCTTGCTGCTAGATTCAGAAGATGAGAGGGAACTGGATTGCACCGTCTTATCAAATGAAGAAGACCAGATGGGTTGAAAATGAATGTTCCAGAGCTATGTATTAGCGTTGATTGCGATGCTGCTCACGGGGTTTGGTAAAGGGTTCCAACCCAAAATAATTTTGAATTGTTAAACTACTATGACAGCTTTAAGCTTCTTATCTGTGTAAGGTTAATGGACGTATTGTCTAATCGAGTTGGCGAGTTGGATATGAGCCCAAGAGGATTTGTGATGAAGGGGCTATCTCATTCCCCTTTTCACAAAATATAATTAAGCATATATTTTGAAATATTTTGAAATATATTTGAAATACTTAAGTATTTGAAATATAATATTTCAAAATACAAATACCAGAAAAAGTATTTGAAATACTTGAAATATTTGAAATACTTGAAATACTTGCGCGCGTAACAACACTGCTCGCTGGCACCACAGGGCTCTTAACTGCATAGTGAAGCCAGCCTTGGGCGTAATTATTGGTTGAATTACAATTTTCCAAATATAAATACCATACCGTAATCACTATGTGGTATCTTGACATTACTTTATCGTTCAAAAACCACAGAAGCTTGTGTTCAGATCAAATAGCCCAGGTATTCAATTCTAAGACATGGTTTAAGTAAAGTGTGCATCTACTTCTGCTTCCTTCTCGGTATAGACAAGGATATAAGTTGGTCGGTCTTGTGGTATGTCACATTATCAAATTTCTCTTTATCATCTACAAAATCGCTTCGGAATAATCAGTATTAAGGTGCTTGAAGAATGCCAAAATCTTAGTCGTGAAAGGGAATAATCGAAAGCATTTCTTCGTTATGGTGTCATTAACCCATGAATAGGAGTCCACAGGTGTAGGAATGGTGGAGAGAGATTTCGCAACTTTCGTTTAATTCACTACTCAAAAATTACCTCTGCTTCTCTCTAACAGGATTCTTACTTTTGCAACTTCAAACATTCTGAAGTTTCACTGAGGCAATGGGCTATTTTAAAATCGGTAACAAAGGCACATGTGGTATATTAGCCACATAACTTTTAAACACCATTATGGTTTGTTTTAATGGGTATCAAAGCCTGAAGGCCATGTAATGATCGCTTCTTTCAAATATTATAGAATGGGCATCTTTTAGGGGGACTGCATCTTCAAGGGTCGTTCAATATCGAAAATATATTGAAGTATGTGATACTCCGAGCCTAAGTTATGATTCAAGTACGACCGAAAGCAAAATAAAAGAAAAATTACGTTAAGAACTGGAAGTATGGCAGTAAGTATGTCCCATAGTTGTAAGAGTAATTACGACTGCTAGGTACTAACTTTACTGGGGAGGACCACTGACATCGGCAGCCATGTATAGTGTAGCGTTCTTCCTAATTTGACTGGCTGCAATCCGTGCACCACACCCAAAAGAAAAAGAACAATATTTAGCTGAGTACATTACCCAAGTGAACCTGAAGATATTTCCAAAACAAACACCCAAAATAATACCCTTTTGATGAAGATTACCCCGGGGCCAAACTGATGGCAGTGCTAGGGGTACATATGTTTGTCCATAATACGCCGCCGTTGCGCCCTCGACCACCAACCACTGGTTATCTCTCATTGTTATAACGATAAACCCAAAAACGATATAGATATCAACACTTCATACATGTGTAACTGGGAGCAGTTCAAGATTCTTATAAGATACACTATCCCATGGTTCCAAAAAGTAGAAATCTTAAGTTCTCTTCTAGTTGTTCCGTCTTGGCACGAAAATTAGGGACCAATTTGAGCAAATGGTGTAAATTCCCCTCTTCCATTTCTGAACTTCTGTAGTCAAAAAAGGAAGAAATGTAAAGTACTAGTTTGGAAAAGTAGGACACACAAAAAAGAAGACAGTGAAAGAAAGTGAGACTAAAATTTGAAGAGAATTGAAAGATTCCAACAACTCTTGTCTTTCTAATTGCTCATTTCGCAGGCTGGGAAACCATTCGTATGGCCATAGATTCGGGTGCGATACAGTAACCTGCCGTAGAATTCATCACTCGCAAACAAACCAAGCTTTTGGTCTTTGTTTTTTGTTCTTAAAAACTTAAAAACTTCAGAGCTCTGTTTTTTTACTTTGGAATCATTCCCTAAATCTCTACGACTTTCTCTTATTATTATGGTAATATCGTCGTAAATACTAGATGATTCTGCGAAACTTACCCGCCAATAGTTCCCAGGTGGTTTGGGTAGACGGTTCTACGACCCAGCATCATATTTGCAGTGGATCACACATTTTTTCTTTGTCAGTGACCTATGGAAATTCTCTGAAGAACCCAATTTCCGATTTTCATTCACCCCACACAGCCTCAGGACCATGAATATAATGCAAATAGTCCCGTTAATCATACAAGTTTGGTTATTACTACTTAAATATGCTTAGTTCTCACATGTCCATCGGATTTTCGTCATTCTTACATGTGTTGACGAATTTAAAGTTACCTGATGTGTGAGAACAATGTCTCAAGGGAAAACATCCACGACTTGTTTCTTCATTAAGCCAGGAATGCGTAAACATTCAAATGAGGGTTAGACTAGAGTTTAAGCATATCCAAAACTGCCCTTTACAAGAGTATTGTTCAGCATGGTGAAAATCAGTGGTCGCATTTTTTGTTCCACCAAAGCAACCTTAATATGGCTGCGAAATTTGTTGCGAAACTAATTAGGGAAAGTTCTTGTCATCAAGTCCGAGTTCATTCTGCACTTCTCAAAAGGATTTCTGGAAAGTTTTTTACCATCTATGAAAAAGTGTTTTCCTTCTTTCTCCCAAATGCACTTAGCTCTTATTATCTTTACTATTTGTGCTTCAAATTACTCACCGATCGAATGCTACACAGAAACCTTAGGGGGGGTTTTTTTTTAAAGTGTTTTTGTTTCTTGAACTTTCCAATCCTTTTCTACTCTCCCTTTTGTGCTGCCTTTCCTCTTTTTCAAGAGCTTCTTCCCCATTTTGTTGTTATTATACAACCTACCAATTTTTAGACACCAATTTTTAACAATTAGATTTCAGGTGGATTTCAGGTGGATTTCAGGTGGATTTCAGGTGTAATTCAATGGACTTCAATGGACTTCAAACCTCGGTCTACTACAAAAAAGTTTCGCTATACACACGAACCATAATTGCTTTAATATTCCCCTAAACATTGCCAATTCCAACACCAGAAGTTGGATTCTTTTCTTTCAACACCTCTTCCAAATATATATCATCCCCAGATTCTACCTCATCATCAATATTCGTGGTGGGACCGTGGTAGTGCTTGTGTGCACATACATAATAATAAGCAAGTGATATGATCCATACTCCTGCAGCCACAACTACGGTATAATTCATTGTTTGCTTGTTTGGGTGTGTGTCGACGGGAAACATTACCATGACAATAATAAAAAAGCCCGTATCCAACAGAGATCCAGCCGTTGATTTTGCTCAAAACCGGACCCAAGAAAAACTTCCCTGGGAGAAACTTTTCCTTCATGAAAATTAAGCGCAAAAATGTTGGTGTGGCCCACGAGAGATGGTTTCCGGCAATAACAAGCGTGAACAAAGCAGTGGCAGCAGTTGTACCTATCAAGCATAGAAGCCCAACGATAATAGCAAGAACACCACCTGTAATGACTGCATGGATAGGAACGGCAAATCTTTTGTTCACTTGCTTGATCCACCAGGACATTGGTAACCCATTATCTCTGGAAAAGGCAAAGATTTGTCTGGAAATGGCAGTAAGAACCGAAGCCCCGATCATAAATTGCCCAATGGATATAAGAACCATGAAAAAAATGGCCATTTTTTTCCCTTGGCCCGGCACCGTCTCGAAAGCATCATAGATTACCTGAGCCATGGGCTGGCCCAACTTGGAACCTATAATGTGACTCTCTATGTCGTCAGTCTGGATGCAAAACATCGTCACCACCATCAAAACGAACCCCACGCTTCCACACACAGCAATGGAGGTGATAATACCAAAAGGAATTGTCCGAGAAGGGTCTATACACTCCTCAGCCATATGGACACATGCATCAAACGCTCCGTTGGTCCAAATAGCAGGCATCCATGCTTGTGAGACCTGGGTCCAGCCCATTGGGAAATGCGAGAGGTTTTCAAAGTTACCAAAAACCCACGATGCGGTCCGTGGAGTGCCTCGTGATGCAGCAATGGGCATAGCAATGATGAAAAGTATGATCAAAGTCACGTTGACGATGATGGAGGTAGTTTGGAGCCATGCGGCATGTTTGGAAGAAGCGCTAGTGATGAGGATGTGGAGCAACACCGAAGCGACAAAAACCCCGTAAGTTTTTGCCGGGGTGATATCAAAATTACCGTCTTTGGCAATCACCACAATCGACAAGATCTGTGTGGCGTAACCATAATTTATAGAACACATTCCTGCAACCAAGGCCATGGAGTTTGTGTTGCCAATAACAAACGAGAGCACCGTCTTCAATTTCGGAGGCGCGTAGAAGTTCGTCCAGTAGTAAAGGCCCCCGCTAGTAGGCTGGAAAGAGGCGTTTTCACTCATAGCCAAGCCGATGGTCATTATGAATGACACAGCAATTAGCCAGCCCCAAACAGCCCCGGCTGGACCTGCAATTAAGGCAGTTCCTAAGATGGAAGCTATGGAAGGAAGCAACCCCATTATGGAGAAGGCCACGCCAAAGACCTGGATGGCAGAGAATTTCCGTTTGAACTCTTGTTTGTATCCGATCTGAGCCAAAAGATCGGCATCACTGGAGAAGAGGGGCTCGACTCGTGGGGTGCGCACGTTCTGGAGGTTGTTGTAGTATTTGGGGTTGGATGCTACCGCCTCAAGCACCTGGTCCTTTGAGAATGTGGACTGGATCATTTCTGAGTCAACGGGCCAAGGAAAAAAAAAAAGGACAAAGGGCCAAGGCAAAAATTCTTGCACCTATGAGTTTAAGCACTGGAGTACGATAAACTGCTACTAAATATTCTGAACGTAATGATTAGGGTGAAATACCATGGTGCGGCTTCTTCAAATAAATATAAAGTGCCCAGCGATAAAATAGTGCTTGTGATAAGAGATCCGAAGCAGAACATCTGAGATAAAAAAAATGAGTAAAGATAAGAGCAAGAAACTACGAAAGCCTCGTTAATCTATTGGCTCCAATTGGAAGACTAGGATATCGCAATGGATAAGACGCGCAAAATTTATGGCTAGAGCGTATGAATTTCATTTCCCCGGAAACTTGCGTCCCAGAAGAACGCTTGGAAAGCCGTCTTGATCAAAAAAAGTTTTTGCAATCTCCTGCCCAGCAAAACTGACGTTCTTGCTTTAAATGTTCATTTTTTCAATTTTTCAATTTTCATTCCTCATTTCTTCATTTCTTCATTCCTCATTTCTTCAGTTCCTTGGAAGTAATGCATTAGGGTTTCCGTTGAATAAAACTTCTGCGACGGAACGGAATCAGCCACTATTTGCAGCCGAAAGCATCGAACCGGCAGCGGAGCGAACCCGCTAGCGCGCATTCTTATAGGGTTGAGCTCGCGCGGGTGGGTTATTTTTCTAGGCGAAAAGCGCAATATGCGCGTATGGGCCAGGGTGAATGCCATGAGGTCAGGAATGACAAGATAACAACATCTGGCCATGTGACGGTGAAGAAGGGGGAGGGTTTTGAATGGTTCAATACATTCTTTTGAATGAAAATGGTAACCCTATGTCTTTGCAGACAGAAATTGGAAAACTTCAGCTTATGTACGTGGTAAGCCCAGCTTCAACGTTAGACAGGTCTGGTACCAGTGCTTGAGGGGACCAAAAAGTGAAATACACATTCTCAAGGAAGCATTGGAACGCTTAGAAAGATCTCTATCAAGCTCCTAAACGAATCCAACAGTTCCAGCACCGACTCCTTCGTTGACATGTACAATTTTTCGCTCCCTCGGTACCAGGAAGTCCACCAATGGGTTCAGTGAATTCCCACAGACCTTAAAATCAGGTAATTGTTGTTTTCGGGACTCAAAACCAGCCTTCTACGTTTGGAAATACTCCTGCCTTAGGCTGCCTTAGGGTACACTGGCAGCTGGCAATTGGACTCTCTTTTACCACAAGTGAGTAGCACCTTCAAGTACGAATCTGAGCTTTATCCTCTGGTAAAATCAAAAGGGTATGAGATGAATAAACCAACAGTCTTTTCATTTTTTTTTTTTTTTTTTTTTTCGCTTGCCTTAGGTACTTTTACCAAACCACCCAGGTCAAATTAGAGAGCCAGAAAACTAGATTTTGCCGATTCTCACACCACTTTCGCACTTTTTTTTTTTGCACCCACCTTCGCATTTCCCGGCCGCGATATCAACAGCTCCCCATCTCAACGGGAAAAAAGTTTTAACACTCTTTCCCTTTTACCAAAAAACAATTATTTTAAAAAAAGATTACAGCACTGCAATTTCGCATATGGTCTCCCACTACACTACTCAGTGCAGCCCTACGAAGCTTAACTAACGTTGATCGGACGGGAAACAGTGTTCTCTTCGTGGTTTGGCCGTAACCGATGTTTCCGGTGAGGTAAGTGAACATGACAAACTCAGTGTATGATTGGTAATAACACGACCATAATACCATTCTGAAGCTTGCAGGAATGTGTAAAAAAGAAGAAAGCTAGATTGGAGTAAATCTGTCTCCAAGAAAACGTTTTAATGCATATGAAAGATCCAGGATTATCGATACTTGCAACACACTCGCGCTTATAGGTGTGTCGTCAAGTCGGCAGTTGATTCACTAGTTTCCTGCTCATGACAGTCAGTGTGTTAGAATGGCTCCACACAAAAGGAGCCAGGCTTATCCTCCTTTGACCTCCTTTATTTTTTGCAGAATTTAATCGGTAGGAGAAGGATATCCTAGTCTAACTAACCGGGCCATTTATACCCACTTGACTGGCCTGGCCAACTACTTGCGCGCGAATACCCCGGGTGACCCCCATGGTAGGCTTTTGGCTGATGTATTGTCGATTGCAAAAGAGGTAATGTAACTCTCCTTCGCCACAAAACTTGAAAACATATATAAGATCCGTCCCTGAATTCAGATATATAGCTTTGTATAACTGCCTACAGGTTCTTCTTTCAAACCCGGACTCTCAATAACAGCTCGGTTTTCAGTAACTAGGGTCTTTGATGTATATACTCAACTGAGAGTGCCGTGTCTTGAACAACATATTGTGAACAAAGGAAGTAAAAAAACCAGCATGTACTGGACATATTGCCTCATTAACCAAATTTCTTTGGTATTGGAGATCTCCAAAAGAAAACTCGAAAAATGTCCTTTTATTTGGTTGCAAGGGGAAATAGTCGCACATGTGGTCTCTTGATGTAGATCCAGCCAACGAGCCAACACACTCGCACGCCATGAAACCTCCAAAAACCTCCAAAAACCTCACCGACAAACATATACACCAGATTATATAAAGGAGTATACTATTTTCAGGACAGACCTATACCCTGGTAGGTTAGGGCGAAATGCTCTCATATAGAGCCGTACGTTGCAAGGGTGATGATGGAGCGGAATAAAGGGCAATATAGATTGGTACTGTGCTGGACTTTCGCACCCAGGTGTAATGCATGGATTTCAAAAAGTAAACGAACAATGTACAATTACTATGTATTTTTTTCCAAATTATCTACAGTTAGGATTATTGAACTGGAAATATTCTTACGGAAATGTATTGGAAGTAAATTTATTGGATGTCAATGCTTTAGATGTAAATCACCTGTAGCTGCGAGAGAGGTTGATGTGTAAATGTGGTCTATTCCTATATGGAACTCCCGACCATGTTGGGTACTTTTTCGAATTTTCTCTTGGTTCATTTGTCTTCCACAATACTTGAATTTGCCTCTTGGTTTTGCTCATCACATAATGTCGAGTCGTCCTCTGTTCTTTCGGCATCCTGAACATTATAGCTTGCATTTCTAACCCAAAGGTGTTTGAACATAAACCAGAATGGCACCTCACTTTTATTAATGACAATCTTTGTTTCTCATCAGTCTCTAAAAATGACTTGCAGTTCATGTGGCACATTCTATCTCCTTGTTCAAGCACAAGATCAAAGAAAAGATTAAAGAAATTCCTCCACTTATCAAAGAAACACCCTTTGGAGCGTCTGCTATGGCTGCTCATGCTATTATTCCATATCACAAACGTCGAGTGCCCAAATATGTCCCTTTTTTTTTACAGAAACTAGCAATTGAAAAATTAAGAACTTAAAATAAACCAAAATTCTCTTCAAGGATCAAAATAATAAAGCAAGCAAGCACTAAACAGCTGCTTGATTGGGGACTTACATTACATCAATCCAGCTTTCTCTTCCTCAATGTTGCGTTCGCTTAAGGTGGCAATTGTAAACCTTTATGTTTTCTCATTTGATGGAGCCTTTTCACTGTGTATCATTTTTCAGGTTGAAAAAAATCTTTAACAGAGTCTTGAACAAGCAATTGCTATGAAGGTACTACAAATGTACAAAATGCCCGAGATGCTCTAAAAAAGGCATAAAAGGCCCTACGAAAACCGATAAGTACTTCCTTTCCATGACACCCGACTCTGCAAAATTGAAACAAGAAGCGTCGTCTTGGGCTATAAAAATTTGACTTCTTTCATTTACCTCACACTGACTTGTTTGCTGCCTATACCAAGGCCGGGTTGAGTGTGGCAAACCTCCAATTTCACTAGGATGTGTCTATATCAATTTGCACCATGGAATCGTGTTATATCACCAAAACACCAGGATTAATTCGACAGAATGGCACGTTTTATTAGGTTTTGCCTCCACGCAGGATGGTAACTTGAACGAAACCAAATTGAACACTCAACAAGTGGGGACACTAAATTTCTGTGATGATTGATTGATTTTTTTTTTTTTTTTTGTTTTTGACTTTTATTTTTATTTAACCTGTTTAATTAACTTTTGCAGTTTATATATCTTACACAGAAGCCTTTGCCTTACCATTTACTTTCCCCAGCATCATGGGTAAACTTGTTGGAAACACGCGATGTGCTTCACAGGCAGACATCGAGAACAATTGGTCGGCCGTCGTCGAGGCACAAGGTCCAATTACTCATATGCTTCAACAAAATTTTCTATTGTCGTTGCGTCTTGGTAGATCCACGATCCTTCCTCGTTATAAGTCTTGGCGTTAGAACACATCAACCTAATCTGATTCAAGAATTCATCGAATGTCTCAAACTTTTCTTGCTTAAGTTGCTTGCGGATCTGATTAAGAGAAACTGGCTTCTTGATAACAAGGTAGTAATCGGCATATAACTTCTTGGAAGGCAACTTCAAGAATATATCGGCGATACCATGTCCATCGCTTTCGGAACGAAGCTCCATGATGCCATCCAAGACCTCTAATCCTTTTTCAACAATTGGGTCATCGGAAACTTCATCATTGTCCTCCCCTTTGAAATCGTCTTCCTCTTCTCTGGCACGATTCTTGGGTGGCCTTCCACGCTTTCTCGGTGTCGCGTCTTCTGGCTCAACACTGTCAGGTTCACCCTTTCTTTTCCTTCTTGCCCTTTTCTCTTCTTTACGACGAATGGCATCTTCGACAGTATCGTTGTCATCATCCATAGCCATTAACCATTGTTCCTCAGTCAATCCATCATCATATTTCACCGACTTTTTGTCTCTCATTCTTCCTAATTCTTTTGTTTCCTTGACGAAATGATGTGCGATATCCTCAGTGAAGACCTCAGGTAACTCTTCCTTTGTAATCAATCTGTTCAAATATCCTCCTTGCCTTGCTTGGACCTTTTCTTCTATTTTCCTGTTGGTATCCATCTCGGTGAAAAACTTCTTTTCTTCTTCCGAACGAGCTAAAATATCGTTCAATTCATCGTCATCCAACGAATCATTTTCTTCATTGTCTCTATCACCTTGTTCAGCATCCAACAATCTTTTCAAGAACTCCTCTTGCTCCTCGGCAGTGGACTTGTTATCGAACTTACCTGCTTGAATAACCTTTCCATCGATATCCAACTTTTGATGGGCCCTTTCCAAGATGACTTCTTCCACAGAATCATTTGTGATCAATCTCAAGATTCTGACTTCATTCTTTTGTCCGATTCTGTGTGCTCTGTCCTGGGCTTGCAAATCCTGATGTGGATTCCAATCTGTGTCAAAGATGATGACAGTATCAGCACTTTGCAAGTTCAATCCCAAACCACCTGCTCTGGTAGATAATAAGAAACAGAAATATTCGGACTCTGGGTGATTGAAGCTCTTCAACATGTCTTGTCTGTCCTCGGCTTTGGTAGAACCATCTAATCTCATATACTTCATATCTCTGAGTCTCAAATAATCTTCGAAAATATTCATCACAGATGTCATCTGAAAGAAAATCAAAACCCTATGACCAGTGGCTTTAAATTTGGGCAAGATCCGGTCCAACAACTCAAATTTACCGGATGTTCTCCAAAGAAAGTCATTCGACATCCGAGACTCGTTCATCACATCTTCAACTTCGTCAAAAACAAAGGGGTGATTACAAATCTTTCTTAATTGCATGATCTTGTTGTTCAAACCTTTGATACCAGACTTGTTGTTTGTACCTGTGGTTTGAGATCCGAGGAATAAAGCGTTATGTTTGATCATCTGCTGGTACATTACATGCTGTAAACCAGACAAGTTACATTTCAAAACCTTTTCAACCTTGTCTGGCAAATCTTTCTCCACATCCTTCTTCAATCTTCTCAACAAGAATGGTCTTAAGACTTTGTGTAATCTTCGAATGACCAACAAACTTTCTTCTTCGGTCAACTCGATCTTTTCTTGAGAACCAGTGTTGGCGAAAGGCGTATTGAACCACTCGTCAAAAGACTTCACGGAGTTAAAAATCTTCGGAAGCACGAAATTCAACAAAGCCCATAATTCTGGCAAGTTGTTCTGCAAAGGTGTACCCGTCAAAATCAATCTATTTTTGGTTTTATAGTATTGCTTCAAGGTAATCGACAACTTAGATTGTGCGTTCTTCATACGATGACCCTCATCAATGATCATGTGAGAGTAGTTGAACCTGGCCAACAATGGCCTTTCCCTGATGACGTATTCATAAGTCGTCAAAAGAACTTGGAAGTTACCTGTTCTAACTTCATATTGTAAGTCCTTACGTTGCTGTGGCGAACCTTTGTAAACGATCATCTTGACTGAGGGTGCCCATTTCTCGAACTCAATTGTCCAATTTGTGATTGTAGATAAAGGTACGATGACCAAAAACTTATCTTCTCCCTTCTTTTCTATCAAGTGAGTGACCAAAGATATGGACTGGATGGTTTTACCCAACCCCATCTCATCGGCTAAGATACCATTCAACTTATTGTTATACAAAGACACCATCCACTGCAAACCCTTGATCTGGTATTCCTTCAATTTACCACCGACCAAAATAGATGGTTGTTCATGGATTTCCTCCTTAATTCTATGAGCAACTTGATAGTAGTCGATCTTTTCACGGAGCTCGTCAGTTGTGTCTTCAGGTTCTTCAACAATTGGAATTTCATCTTGCTCTGCCTGTTGTACTCTAACTGCCTTGGACAATGAGTCAAGGAAACTGTTGGTTTGTTTCAACAAGTGCGTAATTCTATGATCTTTGGTTTGATCCAATAACTTGATATATGCCTCTTCATCGTTTGCCTTCAATGCCTGCAAACGCTGTTTGGCAGTCCTTTCCAATTTCTTTGACTCCTCCTTTTCGGTGGTGACGTGGAAGTTATTGACAAACTTGGTCAAAGCGATACGTTTGTTGAGACGCCCGAGCCTAGCCTCCAGGAAATGCTTTGAGTTTTCCAAGATGTGCTCGATCTTCTTTACGTGCAATCTATGTTTGCGGGCCTCGGCCTCCAACTTGAACTTATCCTCCAACTGCTGTGCTAAAAGATGAGGGTTGGGCTGGTCAATTTTTTCTCTGATGTATAAGCCGCGTCTTCCCTGTAATGACAATGGGTTGTTGCTCAAGTCGCTCAGTTCGTACTGAGCCGAGAGCGCGACCTTTCTGATGAAGTTGTTCTTCAAGTGTTTTTGAAACGCAAGTACCTGAAGTGACTTCAATTCTATTAGCGCATTGATTTTGTGATCGTTATCCAAGGGTGTGTCTGGCTTCGAGACGTCAAAGTTGAAGGTTCCCTGGTTTGCGGGAACGGCCTCTAATTCCTGGATTCTCGCAGAGATCTTGCCTGCTATTATTTGCTCGGTATAATAGTTACCCAAGGATGCAGTCAATGGTCCCGCGGTGGTGGTTGCTTTGGGCGAGTCGATGCCCACCGACTGGGCCCTTTCCAAGAAATCGACGGGGGTTTTGCGCGGGAAGTACTCGGAAATAATGTGATCGACAAGCTCTGCATGGGAGGATGAGGCTGCGCCCGCGCCATGTGCCTTAGTATAAATCAGGCCGTAGTCCATTTGTAAGGATTCAGGCAAGTCGATATCGCGCGATAATAACTGCAAACCTGCAATGTGCTTTTCAAAGAGCGACACGTCAAATGCCGCTTCGGTCTCTGTAGCAGCAGCGGCAGCGGCACTCTCGTCCAATGCAGCAAGCATGTCATTATAGAGAGCGTCTTCTTCGGCAATGTATTCCTCGTATTTGCGACTGGCCTTCGCCAATACGCGTTCTAAAGCCTTTTTCTCGGTGGAAAACGCATCGACGAATTTAGGAGGAGCCGCAGGCACGTGGCCATATGGGCCATTGGCGAGTGTAGGGTCCGCGAGGCGGGTGTACGCGTCGTGGTTATCTTTCGCATCTTTACTGAGACGGAGCACGTGTTGGTAGCGTAATACGAGCTCATCGAGGTCCCGCTTCGAGGTGGGGACGGGGATTTCCGGGACGTCCTGGATTTCGGGAGCAGAGCCATTTGAGGGAGTGCCATTAGAACCGTTCGATCCAGTGGGGATGGCCATGCCAGGAAACCCGTTGTTCTCAGGGTAAGTGGCTACGCCGTTCATCGGACAAGATGTGGGTTATTTGTTCGGGTTGTTTTTCAGTTTATGACTGATGGAATAGACCAGGAACTAATCTCCCTGTATCTTGACTTTTGGAAGCACTGAATTGATGCAATTGGTCAGGGTCCACTATAATAAAAACAATGGAGGAAACCGATATACGCCAGTTGGTTTCTTTTTTTTTTTTTTTTTCCTTTTTGTTTATTTAGGAGAGCGGAGGCGGGCAATCAAAAATATTAGTTGGGAAGAAAATAATGTCTGGAACAAAACAGGCTGTTTGGATAGATGCCGAGGCGTTTTCCTTATGTATGTTTAGCTTTAATGAAGTGAAATAAAAAAAAATGCAACAGCAAATGTTTCGACGTCGAGGAATACCGGGCGCAGGGGTATACTCGGGAGCCTATGAAGGTGGTGGGGGATTTTTTTGTTTTGTTTTGTTGAATTTTTTCTTCGTGGACTCGGCTTTTCAGGAATGTGGAAAAAAGAGCACCGTGTTTTCGTTTATAATGAACACCAACTAAAATGGACGGACGAACGGTTGTGGGTGGTTGTTTTTTTTTTTGTTGAGGCGAGGATTCGCGGTTCGAGGGAAAACCACCGCCGCGAGAGCCACGAGCGCGACTTTGCGACATTTGCTTTGTTCATTGGCGCGACATTTCTGGGTGCGCTCTGAGTTAGTGGTGAGCCAGAAAGGGGTGTTATCCTCTCTCCCCTTCTCTCCTTTTTTGGACTTTTTTTTTCGCCGTTTTTCTTTTCCTTAAATATTATTTAAAATATTTTGAAAATTTTTCTCTTTCAGTTTGGATGATCTTATCAATGTGTTTGAATGTGATGAGGTTGCTTTTGAAGGTGTTGGTGTAGTGCACTTGGGCGCTTGGGGGACTGCGGCACTTAGACATACTTCATGGATTTGGGAACGCCCATTTTGGCATGTTAAATAAAGATTTGAGGATGGGACGACATTAAGAATTGATAGTTTAGATAAATATATATTTAGGCGACAAAATTGCTTTATTTATGTTCTATGGTGTTGGTGGAAAAAAGGCGCCATCAATCTTGTGCCGGCAAAATAAATGATGGCCGCATCCTTAACCCAAGCATAGTGTGCAGTCCTTCACGTGTGACTATTGACGTTGTACTGTTTTGGATAGGTACGACTGGATGAATATACTTGTCGAAGGTAATGGGGTGGTGATATTAGATAGGACGAGACATCAAGAAAGGTAATTAGCAAACTTGGGAATTAAAGCCTAATTGTTGGCCAGATGCCTATGCAACGCCTGCGACATGCCTATTGACGAATGAAAGATTATTATGCTCACCGATTCTCGGTGGACTAACATATATCTCCCCCAAGTTGGGTATAACCCACAAAGTAGGTCATAGAATGAGTTCTGTGGCGGATGTGGCCACACTCTGTTCTGCGAGGTGTATGTATCACCTTTTCAAAGTACCGGTTCATGGCGATTTAGCTCTATTCCTGTGATATAATTGTTTTGATTGATCGGAACAGAAATGCGCCAGACATAGATCTCTAGTTCCGAGAATGTTAGAGGACCAAATTGCCTCATACTTCTCAAAGCAGCTAAAGCGGAACCATATTGAAACAGACCAACAGCAGCGTGGTAGCTCACAGTGAGTTATACCAACTAGACAGTATCTTACTAGTGGAAAGAAGGTGGAAATCAAGGGTATTATCAAAGCAAGCCGTTTCTGGGCCGGGAAAGAAGAGCTTGCTTAAGAGGGACCGTGCCAGACGTGCTAGGCTTTGGTTTTAGTTCCACAAAGCACAGATTGCCGTCGCAAGTAAAGACCCCATCCATGCGTGAAGTTCCCTCATTGCCTTTTCTAACAGCTCGAGATTCCGTTGGCGATAAACAGTAATACAAGAGACCAGTTGAGTTGTCTGACAGTTGGTGTAATTCACAAGTGTGGTTTTGCTGCTGACAATTGTGCCGACAAGTACCCGAAACTACATCCACCTCTGCCTGAGACATATCAAGCCAATCGAAAACTTTCCAAGCCACACAGGACAGAGTCTCATTTTTCCATAGACAAACATACTTTTCCGTTGACTTCGAGTTAGCGGAAAAGACGTTGGCTATCATGACAAGTGATGTTGCAGCAGCAGAAATCCCATCCCAACGGTATAGTACAAGCGCAATCAAGAGCACTAGTATGCCCAAGAATATTGAAAATCGTGCCATTTAAGAACGAAAGATATTTTCACTTGACGAGACTGAACTTTTTCTTAAAAGCAGGGATGTGGTGATGTATGTCAGTGAATATTGCCCATGGAGTATTTATGTTCCGTTGGGTTGGATGTGCACATAACAAACCGACGTCATTTCGGATCTACATGCACAGTGGCCAATAAATGTACCACACTGCCGTGGGCCCTGGGCAAGGTGAGAATTACAACGAGAACCATAAATTCTGCCATTACAGTATATGAATTCAGTGATAATGACCGGGCCAAGTGCTTCAAAGATTTCCAAATAAACATATCTCAATGCTTAATGGGGCACTTTGCACCTTTCTGCTGATTGTTGGGGCCACCAGTACATCAGTACACCGGCATACCCTGGAAAAATTCGATCACAATGTTCACAATTTTATGAACTCTTGGCCGAAGAATGTTTACTTGCACTTTGGAAATGTAATTAGACATATTTTGGGGATTTTCGTAATGGTTCAAGTGGTTTGAAAACACATTGAATTACGAGGCAGATCTCACCATGAATGACTGCGCGACTTGACTACCGATACTCGATACTACGATGGATTTTATCTTTTTGCATGCTGTTATTGCTTTCGAGTAAATAAATGTTTAATCTTTCAAACTACTTCGGCATAGTGTTAGCACAATTAATTCTTCGTGATAAATGGGATGCAAAGTTCGAGCAAATTAATGAGGAATGTGTTTGAACGAATAGACACTACTCCCTTAGACATCTATATGCATAATCTAAAGCAAGACAATGAATACGCTCGAATTCGTCATATCTTTTGGTATTCCCCTGGTCAGTTTTTTCCTCTTCTCTCCCATTGCTGTAAGATTTGAGGAATCAAATTACGACAATTTGTTTCCTTGAGATATTGCATACCCGGAGACACACACAATTCAACATAACTTCCAGTTTGTCAAAATGTTGCCACTGTACTGACTTTTTATTCAAAAGAAAGAAAAATAATAGCACCTAGCTTAAGGAATAATTATACTACCGAAAGGTTATTAAGGTGGCAATTGTGGAGGGGCCCTAACATCGCGTAGCCTTCCAAGGTGTGGTGATGTACCAAAGTTGAAGTTGCTGCAATACACAAGCCCAGGAATAGCATGGCCTAAAACTAGGGGGGTTTCCTTTCCAGAGTGAGGCTAAATGTATTCCAACCAAAAGATAATCAGCAACTATAAATTACAAATTTAGCCGGGGTCCAACAGTACTTTCGCTGTCATCCTTATACGATAGACACCGTGATACGGGCTGATTCCTTCACACTTGAGCAATTATGAACATCTCAAGAGTCACGAAGAGTCATACTTGAAACAAGGTCCCAATATGTTTGGGTATTGTTAAATGGTTATAATTATTCTATGGTTTTTGTGAGCTCCAGGTCCGGCGAAGGGTAGTCCAACCATAGGTAATTCAACAATAGGTGTATTATTGTACTTGATACTTACTTGGGTCCTTACCCAGAAGGGGAAAAGGCTGGTTAATATATAATATCTGATGTCACACTTGCTCCCAACAGGAACAGCTAAGTATGGGGTAAACTACAGGATAATAGCTCACCCATTGTAGGACAAGTTGTAATGGCCACAGTTGAGCAGGAAAGGGGCAACGACCAACCCAAGTGGGCCACATCTCTGACAGTTTTGTGAAGTCCATCCATTAATGTGGCCGATGTAATACTTTAGTGTTGGTATCACCAGTTAGTGTTGGTATCACCAGTTAGTGTTGGTATCACCAGTTAGTGTTGGTATCACCAGGTATCACCACAAGCCCCAGTGCAAGGGGTTTTGGCTCCGCAAGGGGCTCTGTGGTCGTTTTAAACAGGCGGGTCTTACCCCAAAAGCTGATCCTAGACGGTTGAGTGACATTTTAGCAACTTTTTTTTTTTTTTTTTTTTTGAGTAGCTGACACGTGAATCTCATTGAATCATTTAAAATTCCCCTTTGCCCCTCAACTCGATCAAGAAATGACAGACATAGGAATGTAACTGGGTAGTATTAATTTACTGAGATCATGATGGTTTTGTCTCATGGTGAAAGGTTCAGGGTGACTATTCCCATAGTCACGACGACTTTGAAAGAATACCTTGGGTTGTCATATTCAATAAATATTTTTCATTTCTATTGATCAGTTAGGCCGAATTTTCACATCCATTACGTACCTTCATCACTATTTATGAGGAGTGACACCTATAGATGCGCTAGTGGTATCATTATTATGAAAAACCCTGTGTCAGTGACTCAGAGGAGGTTTTGGAAAAAGGAAATAAAATTTGGTATGTATGGACCCGTGGTTTTCCTTGAAGAAAAACGATTAATGAATTGCTTTGGTGGAATATCATTCGTTTGATTGCTGAAACTGTAGATGTCCTCTGATTTGGAGAACTAATTATCGATCAAAAGTGGATGAAAGTTGCTTCCACAAAGAAGCACAAGAAAAAGAAAGAAAGACAAACGCAGGGAGATGGGGTGAGATAAAACAACAAAGATTTTACAAGACCAGAGAAGCTATTTGGCAATTCATCTGACACGTCCCTAACATGAAGGTCATAAACCCAAAGGCTCGCGAAGTCGCAGCCAAAAAGTGAAGTAGCCAAAAAGTAAAGCAGCCAAAAAATAAAGTAGCCAATCGACAAATGAAATGTGCTTAGACACTTTGTAGCTCTATGTATATCAATTCCGTTTTTTTTTTTTGAATGTGATCCCTTCACTTTTTTGCTAGGAGTTTTCTTTTCTTGTAAAAGACCACCAATGGTTTCCAGAATACGAACTATATAGAGCAATCCTCTAATTGTTGTTTTTAACCCCATAAATGGCCATAAAGGTTGCGGTCCGCACCCTGGCTAAAAAAAAAAAATCTCCCAGCCGCAAAATTCTGAATATAAGCCCAAACAAAATGAGCCAAATCTTTAAATTAAAAGGCAAAGGAAAAACCACCCCCAAATAAGGAAAAACAGGTATACCAAACTCGAAATTCCTATACTTAAAATTCAGAAACCATGGCGCAAACATTTGCCATCCTCAAAGACCCACCCATGGTACTGAGGCCCCACCCCACTACCTCACTGCCTCACGTGACTAATGAGCGACAGGCATTTTCGGCATCAACGTCTCTGGCCCATACAGCAAAAAGAACCTTCAATACAGAAAATGTTGAGAACTATTGGAATCTACGGTAAACTTGCGCTGCGGACCAGTCTCCGGACATCGGCCAGGTTCAACACCACCGGCCCTGCCGGCCACATGAACTGGGTGGAATTCTTCAAGTTGAGAAAAGAGAACAAACGCATTAATGTTGCAGCCTCCACCGTGACCAGTTTGGCGGGAGCTTTCGCCACGTTGCAGTTCTTGGGAAACTACGAGATCGATGTGGAACTGCAGATCTGGGGAATGGACCCGTTCATGATTTTGGGTGGTATTGTCGTGTTGGGTGGTGTTGCTGGGTATCTCGTAGGCCCTTCGATCGGAGTGCGTGCTTTCAACATGAAAAACTCGCGGGTGTTGCCGGAGTTCATGGTCAAGGAACAGCAGTTCTTGCAGAGAGTGCACCGTCACCGTGTGGACCCACGGTCGCAATCGTTTTCGAACCCAGTTCCCGACTATTATGGAGAAAGGATATACTCTTTGGACAACTATAAGCAGTGGTTGAGAGACTGCCATGCATTCCGGAGAAAGACCCAGGAGTTTCTTTAGATAGCGCTCCGACTGTGTACATAGCATGTAGTAAACGAATAAAGAAGAATACACATTATTCAATATTGACTACGTTTCTCTTCAAAGTTCCAACATTTACTTGTTTTTATCTTTATGAAAATGAATGATATTATATTTCAAAAGTGGTGGCGGTGCCAGTGTTTATAATAGGCAAGACGCCGGTATCCGTAAGCGGTTGAAAAACTTAGTGTCAAACTTAGTTTCAGACTTTGACACTCGAATATACTTCAAATCCAGAGCTTCCAATCTAATAATGGACTGTTAGAAATTAATGACCGTTTGATTCTTGATAAGTTCTCTGCCAGGGAAATCCTATTGATAGACCCTGTCATGTGATGAAGGGAATTAAATACTTTCATTATGCTACTACCATGTTGGGGCCTACAAGGGCACGAGGACACCCAGAATGACAACAAAAAGTCTCAGACTCAGCCTTGAATGCAAGGAATCTACAAGAAAGCGAAGCAATGATTCATAAAAGAGTTTCTGTTGTCGCTGGTGCCTTTTAGTTGAATGAAAACGTCGGCGTCGTCCGTGAGTGGACCGGTTTCGAGAAAGGTTTGCAGGCAGCCGCACCTCCATACCTGGGGTTGTCAAAAGAAGGATGTTCCGAGCTTTGGCGAAAATTGGGGATTAAGCCCAAAGGTAGAAGGAAAGTACGCGGGAATTTCCAAAGACATTTGATTAAATGCCTCTTTGTCAGAAGTATGATTGAATCACAAGATTGAAGATTTCACCAGTTCTAAATCCTGGTAGGTTGCTCTGGGTTTTGCTCTGGGTTTGCCTTAAAAACCTCTTTTTCGGACATTCATAGACTCTTGGGATATTCCAGAATCATTGAATAGCATACTTAACCGAGTTACAGAAAGTCTTTGGGAAAACACGAATAAATCTAGGTTCTTGTTTAAACACTTATTCGCGGTCAGTGTGGTCAAACAGCTTCTTAGATATACACAGAGTTTTGGAGCCCTACTAGAATTGCGAGATAGAGAAAGTAATAATTTCTCCTGAAATATTGTCTTTAAAACATGAGCCTAAAGATTGCGCCTCACTCCAAGGAAGTGGTACCACAAAAAAAATATCCACCAAAACATTTATCGAAACTTTGTAAACAGGTAGAACACGCTTTTGGAAGGCTCTCTCGGCCGGGAATCTAGATAATGTTTTTTCCGTGTATGTTGGTAAGCATGAATTCATACGTTTGTAACAAGTATATATAAGCTTTACACTTCCTTAACATCCAATGAGCCCATGTATCTTTATTCACACCACCGTTTGATACTGCACTATGCGTGCCCTACTATAGAGTATCTTAATAAGTAGGGTTAAAGCTACAACTCCACCTGAGGCAGCTCCAGGTCTTAGAAAGACCCCCATCAGAAGCTCAATGATTGCCAGCGTCATTTGTGGAATTTCCGTTTCAGAAGTAGAGGTCACTTACAAAAAAGTGAACAAATATGAAGTCGATTAGTAAACTCTCACACATCAACTTGTAGAGTATACTAAACTTTTCAAACGGACCCAAATTCTTATTGACTACCTTCTGAGAATATATTGAGCGTCTGGGTTAAGTAATCATGATATTCGGGGGCTCAAGAGCTCCACTTTTGCTTGTATGGTTTAGATAGCCAACTTGCAAACTCCCCTCGACTGCAAAATGTGTTCTTTGGCCCGATTTGATGTCCGAAGTTTGGAGAACATATTTTAAAGAGTTTTTCATCTCTAATTATCGCTGTTTAAACATAACATTTAACCAAACACTTTATTTAGTGATGGTGAAACACCAGTTGATGTACAGTAGTGATCGTACTCTTTAGGGGAAGTGAGAAGGTGGCTCTTAAATGTTCAAATATTATGCTTCTCGATTGTATTGGCTCATAAGCTTGGCAGAAATGTCTGTTGAACGAAGGAATTGAAATCGTTTTGGTCCATCGAGAAAGACAATTCTCCATCACCAGGTAATTAGAATCCCAAGGGGTTAAACCTACTAGAAAAAGGTGAAAATCATCACTTAAATGTATAGTACAAATCAGGTTCTTTCCCCGAATATGGCAAAAGTCTCTACAGCTTAGTTCTAGTACTTTAGCTTTCAGAATAAAATCCAAAATGAAATTTACTTTGGGTGGATAAAGGTTTATTTAAGAACATTTGAATTTCCCTTAGTGTCCTGTGTAAAGACGGTAAATACGGACTCCGCCCGTTACCAGAAAGTCGAACAAATTTATTGCCCCATAGTTTTGGGTAAGGATAGACACCGCTCGCACTCACGTAAATTACGCGTAGAATACTCCTCTTTCTCACATAGAATACTATTTCTCACATACAACAGTCCTCTTCTTTGAAAAAATGCCGATTGACTTGGAACTAACCAGAGTCCAAGAACTACTCTTGTCGCTCGGGAACCCCCATGCGTGCTCCTACAACTCTGTTCATGTTGCCGGAACAAACGGTAAAGGGTCAACAATAGCATACTTATCCCTGATCCTAACACAGTGTAAAATACGGAATGGCCGCTTTACTTCGCCTCACTTGGTGTCTTACAATGATTGTATATCGATAAACAACGAAACGTACCCATTAAGGAAGTTTCAAGAAGTCAAAAGAGTTGTTGTAGAGCACAATGATCGGTATCACATTCGATGTACGGAGTTTGAGATCTTGACTGCTACTGCGTTCAAGATTTTTGAGATTGAAAAGGTCCAGTTGGCGCTAATCGAGGTCGGACTTGGTGGCCGCTTAGATGCTACAAACGTGCTCATGCCTCCATGTTACGAAAAGAAGTTGGGCGGGGTCTTGGTATGTGGCATCACCAAAATTGGAGTTGATCATGAAGTCTTTCTAGGAAATACCATTTCAGCAATAGCGAAGGAGAAAGCAGGTATTATAAAGAAATCAGTTCCAGTTGTGGTTGATGCCACAAATGAGTCGGACGCATTGGATGAAATAGCCAAAAAGGCCAGGGCGGAAAATGCACCTTTGATTACCACTTTGAATAATGTGGCTTGTGAAATCTGTGATCCCATTCAATACTCACCTTTACTCGGGGAATTTCAATGTGCCAATTTGTCTGTTGCGTTGCATATTGTTGAGGTAATTCGAAATATTACACCCTTGGGCCACTGGACCAAGAAGGCAATTATTGCAGGTATCAAAAATACTTGCTGGCCCGGCAGATTGCAATACTTACAGGACGAAGCTACCGGTGTGAAATATTTGCTAGACGGGGCACATAACGAATGCGCCTCCATAGAGTTGGGGAAGTATTTGAGCGGCGTGCGCAAGAAAGGCTTTTTATTTGTTGTTGCTATGAGCGAGGGAAAGTCCGTGGATAAGCTTTTGAAGCACATCACTGTCAAGGAAGCTGACGCCATTATTCCTTTCCAATTCACGCTCCCTGAAGAAATGCCCTGGGTAAAATGTTACAAGGTTGGGTACATTTCAAAAGTTGCAAAACGTTACGTACATGAGGTCTGGGAGGAAGACTTAGATGATATAGAGAGTCTTTTTGTGCTACTTGCTGCAAGGAGATTGAAGGGAGACTTGAGGCAAGTAGTTATTTGCGGGAGTTTGTATCTTTGCTCTGATGTCATTCGATACTCCCGATCCACTTTGGACAGGGGAGTTTAAATATCACAAAAAAAAAAAAGAACAAAAAGCTGAAAAAAGCTACTTTTGACCACTAGTATCGAGGCTTCATAAAACATATCCACCCTGACACTCGGGATTGAAAAGCAATACGCTACTCTGGTCCCCGCTCTGATGTAAAGTGTAAAAAAAACCTATCCCAACCATTTTCCTCACGCATATCTAGTTTAACAGTATGAAGAAGACATCAATAATAAATGTATACTGTTGAAAAAGAGGGGTTGAAGCATTTCAGTGTAAATTCTCTTGCATGAATTTAACAAAAAGGCGTTTGTTCGCTTTGTTTTTGAAGGTTCGGTGGAATTCTATCAATGTCCATGTTTTCTCTTCGGTTTTCACTACGAACATCATATTTTAGAGGCATTTTTACTGATCAACGAGCCACCAAAAACTCATGTTCTAATGGTACTTTACAATCCATATTCATCCAGCAAAGACTTTAACACAAAGAATAAGGAAATATGATATTAATATACACTAAGACGGGCATTGCAGAGGAACACTTCCATTTCTGCTGGTCAGTGTCTCGTCAGTCATACCACGAACTAGAAAGAGTACGAAATGTTGAAATTGTACGTTCACCTCTCTTCGTCTATGGAGATCAGTCTTGAAGACTGGGCTTTTAAAAACCTTCACCAAGGAGGAATAGAAAACTGGTTTCTGCCTTGGGCTACTTACTCTCCATTTAAGTACTTGTGTGGTAGATTTCACTGGATCATCACACATGGATTTTTTCGACTTGTCAACTGAATTTCAAAAGGTCATGTCCGGGAAAGGAAAAAAAAAGGAACGGAACAAACCTTTGCAGTCCTCAATCGGAAAATCAAGTCTCGAATCTCAAAACGAATTTGACGCACGATGGCTTAATGAGTTGTTGCCCAAAAGCAGAATTGAAGCGTTCCAAATGCATTTGCCAAGAAATAGCCCATAAAAAAGGGATTCTTTGGCAAAGGAAGTTTCCTAGATTCACGAAAAGCCTTTAATCAATATTTTGGTGCACCCGAAATCTGGCGATTTGAAGATTCTGCAGATTTCACATCCTCCTAAGGTTTTAAAAAAAGGTCTCATATGCTACTGAAATTCTTGACCCATTCAAGACGATTGTTTTTCTCAATACGCACAAGAATTACAAGCTCACATAACTAGGTAGGTAAATCGTGTGATGTTTAAACGAAGAGGTTCGTTTCATCTGCCACAATGAGACATCATAACAAACATTCCAATATCGTCTAGATCTAGGTCACAGCAAGTTTAGTGAAACAAGGTAAGTATAATAAAGGTTATCGGCCAAGATAAATAATACTAAGTAGTGGTCGCCCAGCTCATTTTACCCCCTAACGCTCTAATAGGTGTAATGAATACATAAGAGTATCAGGAAAAATTTTAGCAAGAGGAAGTTTTCTTTCATAACTTATCCAAATTATATCATCAATAACATATAGAAATTATATCATCAATAACATATAGAAATTATATCATCAATAACATATAGAAATTATATCATCAATAACATATTCCGAGTTTCAAGGCTCTTTTTTTTTCTTTAACCTGGATGCAACCACTTCTAATTTTGAGGATCTAACCTGAAATGAATGAACAATGATACGAGCAATAATGCATTGAAGAGCAGAACAGAGAAGAAATTAACCACCTCTGTCCCAGAAACAGTACAGCAAAGTCCAATATTAGCTCTCTGGGGTGAAAGGTTTGCTGAAAACATAAATCAAAACCACCTTTTCCTTATTATTTTGGCGGTGTTTATGACGGAAGTGCGATTCGTAATTTGAATAGGAATAATTCTTATACTGGCAGATTTGTACTTGCTTCGAGCCTTTAAAAGGGCAAAATCACCTCCACAAATGGAGAATTATATGAATACTTTATCCCTAGCCATTGTGTTTCAGCGTTAAAAGTTGCCTGTTCAAAACGGGTCTCTTGTACTGGTGGCCTCAGTGGTATTGTCTGAATCTCGCGGATGAGCAATATATAGAAGCCAATCATGTATAAATTGACAGGCCGGGTTATCCCAACACCGCACTCACTTAGAAATAGTCCCCCAAAAAAGGAAATTCACCATTGCCCAAGTATGAAGAGTCTCACCCCAATCCAAGTCTACATGGCTATACTCACAGTAGTCCATTGTGCAACTTTTGAAGTATCTGCGCGGGCACTTCAAGTCCGCGAAAGTGAACATACCATAAGCCACGTCTCAAACCGTGGCCTTTTCTACGATCTCTTGGTCCTCTGTGTGCTGGGAGATTTGACTACGGGTTCTGATTTCCGTCGAGGGAACCGATGCACGAACACCACCCAAGAGTTGGTAAGTATGGTTCCGGAAACATTATCGGTGAATTATGAGCCCAAGGCTGCTGCTAAGTCCATGAAGGAAAGCTTGGAAACCGTTAGGTTTGACATGCTTGTATTGGAAAAGGACATCAAGGGCTGGGCTCGTTTCGATAAACTTTCTCGCGACCAGAAGGTAAAAAAGCTTGTGAAAGCCATCAATGTATGGAACTTGTGCATGATGAGGTACCGGGTATTTGGCGATGATGAATGGGAAAACCTTGCCATGCAGACCAAAGAGAAGAACTTTGCCAAACTTGAAGAGTTCCAGAATGATATTGTAGAACTTTTCACACATACGAGGGCATTTATTCTCACATACTTGAGGGGCTTTAAAGTCGATGAGCTTGAAATTTGATTCCAACGGTTAGCTGTTTCAAAAATCCTTTTACTTTGTGGTTACTTTAGTCTAATTTCATAGCTTTTAAAGGGTAAAATCAGCAGATTGACTCGTGAAATTCTTCTTTGATAAAACGAGCTGTCAGTATGAACTTAATTTGTCGAGGGGGAGTAAAGAGTCTTTCCTAGACTTCATCAGCACGAAACGTACCGGATTAAGTAACTTAGTGGATTGACTGACCTTTAATTCAATAAAGTGTATGATGATTTCGGTTCATTCATGTAGGTAAGAAGCTACGCTAATTCTAAGTAATTGTTGGAGTCAAATAGAACCTTGTCAGATATGGGTGCTCGATATTTGTATAACTGAATGTATTTAAATGTATTTTATTTTGAATTTGGGGGAGCAAGAAAAAGAAGCCCCCCCAAACTGAATTAGCGGGGGAATATTAATTTCAGTTGTCAGGGTTCATAATCAATGTACCTAATTCTTTATTCAGAGAGTATAATATGCATATGAAGGGACCAACCTTATCATTGCAAACCTTCCTCTCAAAAAAACACCCAATAAACAAACAAAGGGATTTTCTGTAATTTCATAATTTAGACAAGGTTTTTGGGGTAGACAAATCTTTTGTTTCATGTCGCTATACAAACTCACATTGAGAAATTGGTCATTGTTCCAAAAATTCAATAATTTCATTAATGCTCAATACATACACCATTCTATGTTGGGGCCAGATTCGGCGAGAAACCCCATTTTTAACTTCACTTCACCCCTTCTTTTTCACCTTCCAAAAGTTAATGATATCACGAGATAGTTAAAGGCAAAACGTGTATTATTCTTTGAATTAAACGAATACCCAAAAACTGGTTGGGATGCACGAACGCGCAGATTTCCACCCTGAAATTTAGCCAAGAATACCTAACCAGTGTTGAGATCCAAAAGAATTTCAATTTATGCAATGTCTTCAAAGAAACGGTCATTCCAAGAACTTTGATTTTATAAATTTATACTAACCGGAATTTATCAGCTGATCTTAATATCACAAGCCAAACCCCTAATATATAGTAGGAAGCATTCTAAGTCTGGATCGCCCATCCCAATAAAGGTTCCCCCAAAGGAGGAATGAAAACTTTTTTTTTCTCTTTCGTAAACCCATTGTTCCAGAATCTCGTTGTATTACCACTTGGTGAAAAATTGCGACAGGAGAGGAGCTACGTAAATACCCCCATTGTTTTCTCTACCCAATGAAGAGGTCTATTCTAGAAATAACCGCTTTTGATGTAGATAGCTGGGGTTGTTCTAGGGCTCCACAGAGTTCCGGGGATCTGCTGGCGTATAGGGAGGAAAAGCAAGACCTTCGCTTCTGTGAGTTCAACTCTTGGGTATTTAGTCAACAATATTGGTAGCTCGTGAAATCGTAGTAGTGTTGTTTTCCGTCAGTTGTTTTGCCGACTAAATCTACAACCCTTTCGCCAGGAAATCCATGAGGATCTACAAAGCTTCTGTCTTTTTTTGTGCTTTGGTCTTCTCCGTCCCAACAGGAAGAATCAGTGGGGGAAATCATCTTGATTTCGAGAATCGGGCTGGATCTCGTGAAAACACAAACGCTCTTCTTGAAAGAGCCGTTGACAGACTTCGCGAGCTTGAAGTTCCACCACAAGACGAATCCGGGACTGTTGATACCCCGCCTGACAGTCCGTTTGATACTCCTACTAACACTCCCCCTGATAGTCCGCCTGAAAGTCCGCCTGGTAGTTCGCCTGGTAGTCCCCCGGAAAGCCCCCCTGATAGTCCCGTCAATAGTCCCCCAGGAACGCCTCCTCCCACTCCCCCCGGTACACCCAATTCTCTTAATAGAGTGTGCAACTCAAATAATGACCGCTTTGTCGTGCCCCCTTTAAACAAGGTCAGAGGCCCTTCAACAATTTCTTTTGAGCTAGGCAAACTATACTGGTCTATTGCCAAAAATGCCCACTTAAGACGGTGCAACCTCCAGCTCAAGCAGCTTTTCTTTGAGCGCTTGATGTGGCTTGACTCTCGCTCTGACCCCGAAACATTGCTGAATACCGATACCTACATCAAGTTAGCTTACCAGGAGATAGCACGTGCTTCCGGTACTTCTTTCCAGCTTGCAGGTAATCGAAAGGTTGCACTTGACGCCGCTTTTCGCAAATTGATGAATTTGCGACGCCCTTTGATCGACATCTTATATGGCAAAACTATCTACCCCAAGGTTGAGGACTTGCATGCTTTCAAAATATTTTTATCAACAGAAGCCATTAGTTTGAAGCTTCCCTCGTGCTCTCACGTGCCCGAAGAGAAAATATTGATTGATATGTTGAGGGCATTGCGTGTGATTCTGCAATGTACAATTGAGGTGATTCGTGAAGCAAGGGAGAGGATGCGAGGCGTTGCACTGGGAGAACAGGTGGAATCTTACGACATTTAGGAGTTTCACTTGGTCAGGTTTGTGTAACTTGAGAGGACTCTTTTCTGGATCTCTATTTCGCTATTGAGTTTATCTTTTTCCCTCTTCGAATTTCATCCCAGGTTTTCTTCCAATCGCTTCTTGAAGCATTATCTGATGTTGGATTATTATTGTCTTGGGAAATTGTTTGCAGAGCTTTTGATTATATACACTTAGCCTTCTATCTAGGAATAATATGAATTCTAAAAGATAGCCTCTTTTTGTTTTAATTTGGGGATTTCTGTCTGAATAGGATCCTATACGTAGCCTGTTCTGAGGGTTTAGGGGTGTGTTCCGTTCTCAGACCTAAAATAAGCTTGACCTCTCTTCTCGTCCCGGGCGTCGCCCGCGTCTTGAAGAGTAATTCGACGAGACTTACTTGCATCCTCGTATACCGGTTGATGTATGGTTGATAACCTCAAAAACTTCGTAAGAAGCCGTCAATTAAAAGAATCGCTAGATCTAAATTATTACAGATGACCTGTCACAGAAATTGAACTCGTGTTCGAAGTACTCGATTCTTTTGGAAATAATTATCCTGAGTGGAAGTTGTTATGAAATTAGTGTCGGTGGTATTTTCCGGTCCAAGAGAAAACTCAAATAATTGATAATTTTGTAAATAATTTCAGGTACCTATGTGATGGGACATTTGTTCAAATCTTTACGCATAAGGTCCAAAAGTGTAAATACAGAAGACTTTCCCATCACTGCCTTGAATTTGCATTTTTATCTTCTGGTTGTAAATAATTTCCCAGTAAATGATATATACATAATCCTTTTTTTCTTTTTAATTTTATACAATCGAGTGATCCTTATTTTCAATTGCTCTACGAATTATAGTAAAACGCGATTGCTACGTACACTTTGATGCGGATTACCCGTGTGGCCATTGGCTGGACCGAGGCCCAGGGCCTTCTCAATATTGGATATCAAGTGGTATAAAAAACAGGGCAAGATTTTTTAATTCAAGTATCTTGTTTTACCAAGTGGGTTCTGAAACAACTCCCACTATAACTGCTCCGCGGAAATCAACCAAGACATCACTCCTTTTCCCTTATATTCCCGACTTGTTCACCATGGATTTGACACATGTGGGGAAGTGGTTCCTCGTGTGGCCAGCGAGTGGACTGCATAAACAAACGACATGCATGGAAATATTTGACGGTGACTTAAAGTGATCAGCTGCAAATCGATACGTGAACCCCTTGTAATACACGCCAAAGCAATGGTAACCAAACGCCTTACCCACTAAATCACAGTAAAGTTGAAACTTACGAAAGCCGTTAATCAAACATAAGTATAACCCCCCTGAGGTGAATGTGGGGTAGAGAGCGCTGGCGATGGGGTCCTGCTGGGCACCCGTACACCCAAGGGAGTATTCATTCCACATGGTTGTTTGCCGCTGCCAGACAGAGTCTTTTTTCTGGCTCAAATCCAAAGATTCTTTCAAGGGACTTTGCGTTGTCCTTCTGCTCTATAGCACATACTCTTTGACATCTGATCTATTCTTGTACGTGGACCATCAAGGTTCGAGCCGCCCGGGATCATCACCCCGGAGCCAGCCGGGAGCGGCGCGGGTAAAGTAGACAACAACCCTTAGAAACAGCCCCCCCAAAAATGTCGCGGCCAGTGAGAGTGTCGCGCTGCATGGGTCGCACTGCAAGTGTCGCGAGGCTCACCAATCCCGGGGCAGGAAATTTCATTACAAAAAAAAAAAAACGACAATAAAAGAGAGCCTGTCCCATCAACGGAAAAAAAATCCCAACCTCCATAGTATAGCCACAAACAACCCCCCATTAATTTTTTTTGGGCCATGCTTAGAGCTTTCAGAACAGCAATCCCCAGAGCCCGGGCCCATAGGGTCTCGGCATTGGCCAACACCCACCAGGTCAAATTCACCCGTTTTTTGGCCACAGACACTTTCCTCCAGCTGAACAACAGCAACTATGTCGAGGAGATGTATGAGGCGTGGCGCCACGACCCCTCCAGCGTCCATGTGTCATGGAACGCATACTTCAAGAACTTGGATGGTGGTGCGCCCCCAGCTGCTGCCTTCTCCGCTCCCCCAACCCTTGTCCCAGTCCCAACTGGTGGTGCTGGTGTCGGGTTTAACCCCGGGGCCCAGCCCCACAGCGAGGATGTGGTCACCCACTTGAAGGTGCAACTCCTTGTCCGTGCCTACCAAGTCAGAGGTCACCAAAAGGCCCAGATTGACCCATTGGGCCTTTCTTTCGGCAATCAGGGCAACATCCCTGCCGAGTTGACCTTGGAGCACTACGGCTTTACCGAGGCCGACATGAACAAGCAGATCACCCTCGGCCCAGGAATATTGCCTCGTTTCGCCGAGGATGGCAAGAAGTCCATGACTCTTAAAGAGATCATCGATGCCTGTGAGAACTTGTACTGTTCTTCTTACGGTGTGGAGTACATCCATATTCCTTCCAAGGAGCAATGTGATTGGTTGAGAGAGAGAATCGAAATCCCTGAGCCATTCAAGTACTCCGTGGACCAAAAGAGACAAATCTTGGATCGTTTGATCTGGGCTTGCTCCTTTGAGTCTTTCTTGGCCACCAAGTTCCCTAACGATAAGCGTTTCGGTCTTGAAGGTGCCGAGGCCATCATCCCTGGTATGAAGGCTTTGATCGACACTTCCGTCGAGCACGGTGTTGAGGATGTTGTCATCGGTATGCCACACAGAGGTAGATTGAATATGTTGTCTAACGTTGTTCGTAAACCAAATGAGTCCATTTTCTCCGAATTCACTGGTTCCAAGGAGTTTGACGAAGGTAGTGGTGATGTCAAATACCACTTGGGTATGAACTACAAGAGACCAACGACCTCCGGAAAGCATGTTAACTTGTCTCTTGTGGCTAACCCATCGCACTTGGAAGCCGAGGATGGTGTGGTTTTGGGTAAGACCAGAGCCATCCAGCAATACAAGAATGACATTGGTGAGTTTCAAAAAGCCATGCCAATCTTGTTGCATGGTGACGCCGCTTTCTCTGCTCAAGGTGTTGTTTACGAGACCATGGGTTTCGCAAACTTGCCTGCTTACTCCACTGGTGGTACCGTACACATCATCATCAACAACCAGATTGGTTTCACCACCGACCCTCGTTTTGCCAGATCTACTTTGTACCCATCTGACATTGCCAAGTCCATCAATGCTCCAATCTTCCACGTTAACGCCGATGACATCGAAGCCGTCAACTTCGTCTTCAACTTGGCTGCTGACTGGAGAGCTACTTTCCACTCTGATGTCATCATTGATGTCGTTGGTTACAGAAAGCACGGCCATAACGAAACTGACCAGCCTTCTTTCACCCAACCTGTCATGTACACCAAGATCGCCGAGAAGAAGTCGGTCCTCGAATACTACAACAAACAATTGCTTGACGAGGGAAGCTTCACCAAGGAAGATATCGAGGAGCACAAGAAGTGGGTCTGGAACATCTTGGAGGAATCTTTCAAGAAGTCCAAGGAGTACGAGCCAACTTCAAGAGAGTGGTTGACCACTCCTTGGGAAGACTTCAAGTCTCCTAAGGAGTTGGCCACTGAGATCTTGCCACATCTTCCAACTGCTGTTGATGCTGAGATCTTGAAGAAGATTGGCACTGAGATCTCTCAAGCCCCAGAGGGTTTCGAAGTTCACAGAAACTTGAAGCGTATTTTGAACAACAGAAAGAAGACCGTGGATGGTGGTTCCGGTATTGACTGGGCCACTGGTGAAGCTTTGGCCTTCGGTTCCCTTTTATTGGAGGGTTACCATGTTAGAATCTCTGGTCAAGATGTCGAGAGAGGTACATTCTCTCAACGTCACTCTGTTTTGCACGACCAGAACTCCGAGCAAGTTTACACTCCATTGAAGCATTTGTCTGAAGACCAAGGTGCCTACGACATCTCGAACTCCTCATTGTCTGAATACGGTGTCATGGGTTTCGAGTACGGTTACTCTTTGTTCTCCCCAGATGCCTTCGTCCAATGGGAAGCCCAATTCGGTGACTTCGCCAACACCGCCCAAGTTATTGTTGATCAATTCATTGCTGCCGCTGAGTCTAAGTGGAAGCAAAGATCTGGTTTGGTCTTGTCTTTGCCCCATGGTTACGATGGACAAGGTCCTGAGCATTCGTCTGGTAGAATTGAGAGATACTTGCAGATGTGCAACGAAGACCAACGTTTCTTCCCATCCCCAGAGAAGCTTGAGAGACAACACCAAGACTGTAACATGCAAATTGCTTACCCTACTACCCCTGCCAACTTATTCCATTTGTTGCGTCGTCAAATGCACAGACAATTTAGAAAGCCTTTGGCTCTTTTCTTCTCCAAGCAGTTGTTGAGACACCCATTGGCCAGATCTGAATTGGACGAGTTCACTGGTGAATCCCACTTCCAATGGATCATCGAGGACCAAGAATTGGGCAAGTCCATCAACAACAAGGAGGGCATTGAGCGCGTTGTTTTCTGCAGCGGTCAAGTTTACACTGCCTTGCACAAGAAGCGTGCTTCCATTGAAGACAAGACCACCGCATTCATCAAGATTGAACAATTGCACCCATTCCCATTTGCACAGATCCGTGATGCGTTGAACACCTACCCTAACATCAAAGACTTGGTCTGGTGTCAAGAAGAGCCATTGAACATGGGTTCCTTCTCTTACGTTGCCCCACGTATCGCCACCACTTTGGCCGAGACCGAGAACTACAAGGACTTCAAGTTGCGTTATGCCGGAAGAGACCCTTCTGCATCTGTTGCCGCTGGTACTAAGTCTATGCATACTGCCGAAGAGGAGATTTTCTTGAAGGAAGTGTTCCAAGAGAACTGAATAAACGCTGCTGTGTCCTAATGAGTTTCATTACGGACGAAAAAACAAACCATGCTAAATCGCTAAATTGCTAAATATCCAAATATATTTATTCCGAAGTATTTTTGAGTTTGAACATATCGTAGCCAGTGGCGACGGACAACATTCACCAAAAATACTCATGCAAGTTACAATTATCTAAAAGCATATGTTATTGGAAACCCATGTGTGCTATGCCGGGAAATGAAACCCGAAAAATACCCCGGAAAAACCTAAGCGCATGGAAGCGCGACGTACCCCACATTTAGACCATGCGGATATGCGTTTACCCAGTTTCTTTTTATATACGATCTGAGTGTTTATGCAGACACGCGGAGAAACATTTTTCCGTGGGGTTAAGCGTCTGAACGTGACACTAATAGTCCCTGGAGTAGTTATATAAGACAATGGGTTCCAACCTATGAGGTTAGAATCTCAATTATTATCAGCGAGTTTGTAAAGCTTCGTTTTTTGAGCTTCTTCGCACATAAACTGCCCGAGATTTCAACAGCCCGAAACCTATAATGACGTACCAAGGATCCAAGTCTACTATTCCCATTGCAAAGGTGACCATAGATGTTATTATTGTAGGGGGCGGGCTCGGAGGGGTCACAGCGGCCATTGCATTAAAGATTGCAGGACACAAAGTGACGCTTTTGGAGCAGGCGGAAAAATTGGGCGAGGTAGGAGCAGGTATTCAGATTCCTCCAGCTTCAACAAGGATTCTTCATACTATCGGTGCATACGAGGCCGTAAAGGCCAAATCCATGATTCCAAAGAACGTGAGGGTGTTTAGATGGCAGGATGGGCGGCCGTTGTCGATCCAGAACTTAGTGCCGGCCACGCAAAATGAATATGGGTCAGATTATTTACATATCCATAGAGCAGACTATCATGCGGCACTAGTTGCGCGGGCCCACGAGGTTGGGGTCGAGTTTTGCTTAGGTAGCCGTGTGAGCGAGATTGACTTTGATCTTTGCGCGGTTTCTTGTACCAACGGCAAAGTTTATAAGGGAGATGTAGTTATTGGCTATGATGGGATTAAGTCTTTTATGCGGTCGGCAATCTTGGAAAAAAAAGACCCTCCCTACAACACAGGCGACATGGCGTTTCGTGCATTGGTGGATATTTCAGCCTTGGAAGACAGCCCTGCGTTGCAGAACGTTTTTGGCGAGGCAAATATCAATTTCTGGTGGGGACCCGATTGTCATGTTGTCATATACCTCCTAAAAGGAGGCACCACCATCAATATCGTCACTCTCTGTCCCGACAACTTGCCCGAAGGTGTTAGTATCATGGATTCTTGTAAGGAAGAGTTGAAATGCTTGTTCAAGGACTGGGACCCTACTCTATTGGCACTTTTCGACAAAGTCCACGAGACCAAGAAATGGAAGCTCCAAAACTCTAGAGAATTGCCCACATGGACTCATAAAGCTGGCAATGTCATTATATTGGGTGATGCTTCACACGCAACGTTGCCGTATTTGGCTTCGGGTGCTTCGCAGGCCTTAGAAGATGCGGCAGTGGTTGCTGGGTTGCTTGCTAGGATCGAAAAGAAGTCTCAGATTCATGACGTGTTACAAATCACAGAAAGCTTGCGTAAATGGAGATCCACGCAGATTGTAAAGGGGTCTACAAATTGCAGGGATGTGTTCCACTTGCACGATGGCGAAGACCAAGTTCGTAGAGATGCAGAGTTGACAGAGGGGTTGCCACAACTTGGTTGTCCTAATAGATGGGCCGACAAGAAGTTCAGGGACTTTTTATTTGACTATGATGCGTTTGCAGAAGCCCAACGAGGATGGTCAGAGTATGTGGTGGGAAAGAATCCAAGTTATTTTGTCGAAGGCTTGTACAAGTGATTCGTTGTCGGTGTTCCCAAGGGATTGTCATCGGATTCATGAAGCAGTGGGGGTTAGAATAAGAGGCTGTACACGGTGGGTAGTGATGGAAAGAGAATTATTAAGAAGTATTGAACGCTTTGGGCGAAACGCTTTGGGCGAAACGCTTTGGGTTGAATGCTTTCGGTTGAAAGGTTGTTAGTGGTCACTAACAAACCTCTGGTTAACCAAATTAGTAGTACAGGAATATAATTGCAGTTGATACTTCACATGTTGTTTTGAGTTTTGATAGTATTGATGTAGTGAGAGACTGCTGAGCTAGATTGTAGCAAAATTGTCTTGAGGTAGCTGGGATTGGGGGACAACATGGTAAGGAACAGAGTTAACATGGGAAAACATATTTTTGGACTAAATCTGAGATTTTATTTTTGGAAAGAGGCAGGTTTCTGGTAAGTGATTTTTTTTTGCATGATCATACCATTTGTATCGTGTAATCGCCAAATAGAATCAAGATAGTTTGGCTCTATTTGATCCCGCTGAAATGGTAATTCGTTAAACTTAATAGTACAGACAAACGGAAAGTCTTGCTTCACACCTGGAAAGTGTCTATAACACGAGTTTCTTCGAGTTTCTTCGAGTTTCTTCGAGTTTTTTTGAAGTTTTTTTGAAGTTTTTTTGAAGTTTTTTTTAAAGTTGTTTTGAGATTTCAAGAAGATGGAAAAGCGTTGTCATTTTAAAAGCAATAGGGGAAAAAGATCAGACCGTGCTTCAGAAATTTCAGCTTTTGAATCAACCTGACAAGGCCGTTTTTTATGTTACTCACAAGGATAAAACTCATACAACGATAACATGTATCTTCAACTCAAAAGGATTTTCTTCGCCACATTTGAAGATTTTTAGTTATTTTTTTCTGTCTTTTTACATATTTATTTCCTGAAACCACTCACCTATTCAAGTGGCTTCAAGTTATTTTGGGAGCTGGTTTTTGGCTCGGTTCCAAAGTTTTATGAGTGCATGATTGGTTTTCCTCTTATCAATAAGGTCTAAAACGTGTTGGTTCCAGGAGCTGAAACTACACATTTATGGGAGTTCAAGAGACTAATATGTTAGTATCCCCAAGAACACCACCGGAAACAGCCAAGACCTGCATTATGTATTGAACTCGCTGAATGGATTAATTGGGCTTCATAACTCCCGAAAGTTTTAGAGAAGCACGAGGAATAACTCGTTGAACGACACCTCGAATTTGAATAAAATCATATCCTTTGCTTGAAAATCCTTCTACCCCATTAAAATATGACATAGTAATTGATCCAAAAAGAAATCATATTGAAAGTTTTGTCTGTGCCATTGATGGTGTACGGGGATGTGTTTAGACCAAAATGCTCCATCTGAATTCTACTTGCCTATCATGAGTTCGCTTCCACTTTTAAGTGAAGTGAATTGTTACAGACTTTAAAGTTAAATTTTTATCGTATAACATTAGCCTTGTTGCACCAGCTGTCTTAGTGTTCACACTCGAGCTTTTCCTCTTTGGACGACTCCAAAATATGGCTGGAAAGCCGTATTCTTGGTTTCAAGAAGAGATTTGTTTTATTCTTTAGTTCTTTGCGTTTCATATTTCTTGGGTTTTCTTCTCAACTCCAGGGATCAATACCAGCGAGCGTTTGAACTTAGGTCCTGTTTTCTGGGAGACTGCAAGATATAAAGAAATTGTAACAGTTCAAGGCGCATACACACAGAAATAAGTGTAGATCATGTATCAAGCTCACAGTCAGAAGTGATTGGTGTCAAGACTTTCTTTTCTAGTCGTATCTATCGGAGTATTATGTCCTCCGTATATGGCTGTCTGAAAGTAATAAGGTGGTTACATGCTATATAATGAATAATCATTCTCACGAAAAGTATGTTTTGTCTTCCATTTTGCGCAGCTCCTTGAGACTAGAGTTAACCACGTGGAAGCCTATAGGTTTCACTTGTCTGACTAGTCTACGGCGAGTCTTTCATTTTCAGGGAAAGAAGAACGAAAGAGGGCTTTCTGTTGGCTTCGTATTCATAGCTTTAAGTAGACCAAAGCGTTTACGAGACCGGGGAGATCACCCATAAGAGAAAAGTAGAAAGAGGAGTTTTATTCAAGAAAAAGAAAGGGGGAGACCTCAGGGCCTAATTTGTGTTTAGCTGAGGCAACCCACAACTACCAAAGTTTTGAGAAATCACGAAGGATACCCCGAAGAGTTGCATTGTATCAACGGGAATAAGCAGTGGTACTTAGGAGATGATCACAACAAGACCACACAAGTTTTTACTTGCTATTCTCAGGTTAAATACAGAAACTCTTTATCAGGGAATGTTTTTTCGTGTTACCGAATACTCGACTGATGAGCCAGTCACTGAAAGACATATACCTCTTAGTTAGAAACCTATATTATTAGATTGAGTTCTGCCTTTGAAATTTGGCACCAAATCTACCATGTATCAGCCTGTCGTTACAGTCTATAATGACATGAATGTGGAGGACAGAATAGGATACTATGTCAAATACTTAAGGTGGACAATTATGAAAAACTATACCTAATAGATGAACCAAGAACGTCGAGCTCTATCAACGACCTCTTCAACTTTACAGGGTAGTTCCTCCACTTGGAAGCTTCTGATATCAGATCACACGAAACCGAAGATCGACAGATTAGAGTAATGTTTCAGACTGTGGTGCTTTCAAAGAATCACTAAACGAGACTAAAAAGGGAGCTCACGTTTTTTTTTTTTCTTTGAACATCTGTTAAGCATACTCCACGTCAAACAGCCCAAGTCACGTTAAAGGAATAGACACCCTCGGCCTATCATATCTTATACCTGTTTATGAACAATGAAGAACACTTTTAAAATTGGTTAGTTTCTGGTCATGAAAGACTTTCGAATTCTCAAAAAATACCATTTCCAAGTGTTGTCCAATTTCAAATCAAAATAGCAAAATAATCATCCCTTTCCATCTCCTATCAAATCGGCTGTCACAAAACTTTACGTACCGTTTTAACGGTGTTTTTCATCACCTTTAAGGGGGCCTGTTTACCCGTGAACATCTCGAACTGAGCAGTCAGCTGAGCCAAAAGCCACGTGAGCCCATCTACCACCGTCCACCCCTTTTTGTGGAACTCCTCTGCTCTTTTCAATGTCAAACTTCGAAGTGGTGAGTAGCTTGTTTCAAGAAATGTACCACCGGTAGAACTCAGGAACCATTTCTTGTGGATTTCCACTTTGATATTCCTTCCAGTGATTCTGTCAATGTTTGGGATACACGAAATAATTGCTGTAGGGGAAATCTTTAACAGTGCATCAGCATTACCCGTTCTTAGATGTTCTTGATTTAAAACAAAAACTTCAAAGTACTTCAAATCCTTCTGGCTGTCACAAATCTTGCCTGTTGTGAGCACTTTTGAAGGAGGCAATGGCGAAATACGGTTATAATAGTTCGAAAGCTCATCCGCGCGGCTTTTGGTACGATTATACAAACAGATCTGGCTGTAACCAAGTTGAATCAAGGCATAGATAACCGCACGGGCCATTCCGCCAGCGCCCAAAACCAAAGCCACTTTTTGCTTGGTGGCTGAGTTTATCGGTGATGTATTTTTGGCCAAAGCTTCCTTCACACCAATCCAGTCAGTGTTTTCACCACGAATAGATGTAATGACATTTGGCTGATCAAGCAGTCGTTGAGCAACAATCGTATTCAAAGCCCCAATAACCTTCACGTGATTAGACATTTCATCCACGTAGTTGAGAATAGTCTTTTTGAAGGGCATCAATACTGCTGCGCCCCCAAAGCTCGGCATTTTAGTGAGTATCCTTAGGGTTGGATCTAGTTCGGAACGTGGACAGAGCTCGAGTTGGTAAGGGAGTCCCATGGCCTCAAAAGCTTTAGTGTAGATGTTTGGCGAGGCAGAGTCCCACACATTTGAACCCAAAATGTAGAATTTCAACTTAGGCAAAAGACCAGAAGACGATAGGGCTACTTGCAAGGAATATGACGTAAAAAGAGGTTGTGCTTGGGTGGACCCTTTCTCTGCGGAAAGTGCCGAAGATATCGGATTCATGTGCTGGTTTACAAGCCTCGAAAACTTCCCCAAAGGGCCCCGGTTAAATGCACAAATAAGGAGTGCTCCATCTCTTGCTTGGCTATTCATGAAATCCAAGAGAAGAAAATTGTCAGAAATCCTTCTGGCCACAGAACAGAGTCTGAGTATAGGTAAGCGAAGGCTTTTTGCAAACGAAACCACGCTCTGCGCTGTAGATGACCAGAACAAAGGGTCTCCAGAAGAGTAGGTTCCAATGATCTGGGTGCTATTGCTAGACGAAAGTCCGGTGAAAAAGGTTCCATATACCCGTTTCTGAAACTCTGTGCTGGACTCCGATTTGTCGAATTGAAACAGGGTGTTATTTTCTTCCCATATGTTTAAATCAAAAGAGACGTAGTCACATCCCAAACGAAAAGCGCAAGCCAGCAAGGCGGTGTACTGCTCCCTAATGGTGTCGACATAAGATGACGAACTCAAAAACTCGCTTGCTAAGGACGTCATTTCTCTCGGATTTCGAGTAACGGTTATGATTATTGGAATAGAGCTTTTGGTACGTCTTCTGAGCATGGAAAAGGCCCTGTTTAAATGTAATTCCAGATTCATACTGCGTCTCCCTATAAAAGAAAACAAGGATATAGTAAGTTCCAAGTAATCCACACCAATGAGGTCCAAGCTCTTAAACACTTCGTCGAGACTTTCAGCAGTTTTGGGTAAAGGTACGCTCAAACAATTGGAGAATTTATCTGTGAATCCCGTGTGTAAATGGAGATTTCCCGTGTATGCCCAAGCTGCATCTGGGCCCCGGATGAGAAAAATCAAAAATCGGGAGAAATCGCGTTGGACAGGCTTCAAAATATAAAAGGGGATTCCCAGTGATCCCAGAACTTCGTTGTCCATATCAACCAGAATGTAGGGGTGAGCTTGCGTGAAACAGTTGAAGAAATCATTTGTGGCCAATTCTCGGTACCTTTGGATTTGCTTTTGTACCATAGTAAGGCCCTCTTGGAGATTTCCCTTATAATTAATGTACTGCAAGATGCGCTCTTCTTCACACTCGACGTTGATCACGAGTGTAAAGTATCCAGAACGAATGAATTCCACCAACATAGAGGAACTGATTGTGGACAGCGGCAAAGCCACCACCACACTACTTCTCTCGTGTTTCGCTAGTGTTTCTGACACTAAGCGGTACTGGAGCTCGTAGTACGCTTTTAAAGTGACCCCCGTCAAATAAATAGCATCGGGCTGGCCGGTGTACTCACTTACGCAGTTTTCCACGTCCAAATATGTATACCCCAAATCGGCCAGTGCCATGAGTGCAAGAGTGGACTTGCCCACACCTCGAAGACCCACAATAGCGATTTTATTTACTACATTTGGCTCAGGTGAAAGTCCCGAGGATATTGCTTTCAGCAAGTTATACACGGTCTCGATGTTTCTGTGATTTTCTTTTGAGAGGGCCCTCAAGGCCTCAGCTGGTTTCAATTGCATGAAGAAAGACTCAGAAAAAGACCTTAAAATGGGAGTGCGAGAGTTTTTGAGGCAGGAGAAGAAAAGGAAAAAAAGGGCCGTATTTAGTGACCTGGCAAAGAAATAAAGTAAAACATACCTAGAAGTGGTGGATTGTCGAACGGGGTAATTTCGGAATAATGTTTAGCCCGAATTACCCCAAATTTTGCGCGCAGCCATATTACTGTGAATGTGGTGGCATGGTGATCCACTGGATATAACGATATATTCAAGCAGGCAAATTCCCGCCAGTGATAGTTCCCAACATCATAGATGTGTGTGCTCGCACTGCTATCTTGTCAAGACGGATTAGTTCAGAACAAATTATTCTCAAGAGGAGAAACGAGTATGGGGTATTGCAAGGATTTCTCGTATTGTTTTCCTTTGAGGTAAAGTGTTCATGTGTCGTATTATGTGTTTTTAGGGAATTAGTTTTGATTCTAATAATAAGAGCGACTTAAATTAGATCCGCGCAATTCACAAAAGAAATAGTTTTATAAGAGAAGGGAAGAGAGCCCCGAATTAAAATTGGAAACTTCTCTTACTGATATTTGGGGTCAAATATTTTGCTGGTTGGTATTTAAACACCAGCAATGTATTTTCGCACCTGAGTTTGTATTGTACGCCAAAATACGTAGTGTTATTTACGCAGTATTCTGCAAACCTTTTACCAAAAGTGGGATGAAATCAATCTTTTTGCTCATGAATGTTTTTGAAAAATGGAAATTCAAGAAGTGAACTATCTTGGATAAATGCAATTCTGCAACAAGTTGTGTAATCAATCCTGAGATGTAGGTTGCGAAAGTGCATGATTGTAATAGCTGTGAAAACATCATTATCATGGCTCCCCTTTCCAAAGTAGCATTCTAGTGTAGCGCGTTTGAAGAGTTTGCCAGTGTCCCCACTAAAAATAATGCAATCCAGAATTCGTGCACAGTGCTCACTTGAAACATCGAAATAAAAAATGGTGTTTCGGTATGATTATTTCGAGGATTTCAAACCCTTGTACGAATGCTACAAAGTACATAGAGTAGAGGAAGTAGATTTAGCATGTCAAAATTCCCTTTTCAGACTTTGGGAATGAGATTTGGTCCATAGTTTAACTCAAAGTGCCTGAGCTTTGTAGAAATATCAAGTTTAACGTACTTGTATCGTAACTGGTATACTTGGACCGATCAAATTTCGCATCCACTCAGAGTGGACATTCCTCACACTTACGAGAGAAATCCAAGAAAAGTTGTGGGATTGCCTCCACGCCAGAATGGCAATATTCTTTCATCTCTATCCGCTTGAGACCACCAAAGCAAGCTGAAATTGGCGAAATTAAAGAATGAAATCCAACAGAAATCTCGGTTGTAGTATCGTTGATTCTTAGCTCAATGTAGACAGTGTACAGGAACACCAACATCGCAAGACGTCCTAGGCATGGTCTCCCTGAGAATTTGAGGTGGCAACACCATACTGAAAATAGGAGGTATATTGCTGAATTAAAGTTCAATTTATTGCCACGGTGGCACTGAAAATAGATGAGCTAAATATTTCACAAATAATTCATTCGGATGGAAATTCGCCTGGGTCCATGGTCATTGTCATATCCTCTCTATACCGGTAGACAAGGTCACTCAGACAGATTTTATACTTGACCAAATACGAACAGCCCCACCGCACTCAAAATCATCTGGGCATGCATTCACCCCTCCCTAATTTAAAGTATCCCCATCGGTATACTCGCAACCATGGCCCAATGCGACCGTGTCCTGCTTCAGCTGCATGTCCTTTTCGTGTGCGAGGGTGTCGTCATTTCCTTCCTCGTACATGAACATTCCCTAAATAAGTTGCTCGATTATACACTGACATATATCCCACCCTAAAGATTTGGAAGCCAGAGAAGGAAACAGAACTAGCCCACGAAAAAGTGTTTCCTTACTGTTTCATCACTGGACAACCTCGTCAAGACACATTTTTGAGTGAACCTAATCCCCTCGAATTCTCCTCCTCTTGAGTTCCAGTCGCGGCATTTGGGTTGCTGCGAAGGCCGGCCCCACAAAGGCAAGATAGCGTCTCTACATATGATTGGCACAGCCAAAATAGTGTCTGCCAGGATGTGTGGAAAAGGTGAGGATCCCTCAGTGCATCCATTTTCGGGCCAAACCCAATTTAAAAGTTCATAGGTCAATAAAAAGTGAATAATACACAAATGCAATAACCATGAAAATAAATGCCAAACTTGCCTTTATAAAAGAAGTCAATACGAAACTGTTTATACAAAAAGGTTTACAAAAAGGTTTACAAAAAGGTTTACAAAAAGGTTTACAAAAAGGTTTACAAAAAGGTTTACAAAAAGGTTTACAAAAAGGTTTACAAAAAGGTTTACAAAAAATCTTAAAACAAAAGCTGAAAACAAAAATGGTTATACAATAATCTTAAAGCAACAGTGGTTCTGTGTTTACTAAACTTTCAAGACTACAAAAATGCCACCTAACTTATGCCATGGCGCGTGGCCCCAATCCCCTGGCCCCAATGCGCCCAAGCATACCATACGTGCCCCTTCCTCCTCCGTCCACGCCGCACTTCCTCTCTAGGCCTCCAGTGATCTACACAGACCAGGACTTTTCGCCTGCACGCGCGCGCACCAAAATGGAGCTGCCTATACCAGAAAAGGCGACACCGAACTCTATCGTCAGAGAGTTTTTTCCGTGTTGCCTTTTTTGCTACGCCGCTGCACATTTCACAGATACTTTGATAAATACGCCGCGTGTGCCATTGGCTTGTTTCTGAATCCATTTCTGTGCTCGATTAACTAGCTTGCGTGTCTTTTCTCCTCAGTCATCGACCTTCCAGCGGCCAAGCTTCCCCCTTATACATCATTGTTTGGGTATATATCCGGGACTTTTCCATTTTGTCCATTTTGTCCATTTTGTCCATTTTTTTCGGTTATCTTGATCAACCTCCATTCTTGGTGTTCACTCGCTGTCCTTTTCCTGAAATTGCTGTCCTTTGATTTCATTGCATTAAATTTCCTGGTCAATTTCGTGCCTTTTTGTCTGTTAGTTTCCGTGTCTTTCCGTGCCTTGGCCAATTTTTTTATTTTTTAAATTTTGGCACGTTCGTTTTTTTTTTTTTTTTT
>JAJMHT010000061.1:0-54427 GCA_030583145.1 Metschnikowia vanudenii | reverse complement strand
CGCATTGGCGAAGGATCTTATTCGACAGTTTACCTGGCGGTGGACTTATATAACAAAAAGACATACGCTGTGAAGATGCTTTCGAAAAAACACATTGTGCAAGAGGGCAAAGTCAAATACGTCAACATCGAGAAAACGACCTTACATCGTCTCGGTGTACAGCACCCCGGAATCGTCCAATTGTACTATACTTTTCAAGATGAACTGAGTCTTTTCTTTGTGTTGGACTTTGCCGAATACGGCGAATTGCTTTCAATCATCTCGAAGTTTGGCTCTCTCCTGGAACCCGTGCTGAAGTTCTACATGCTCCAGATATTAGACGCCGTCAAATTTATCCACCTGAAAGGCGTGATTCACCGTGATTTGAAGCCTGAAAATATCTTGGTCGGCTATGATTTCAATTTGAAAATCACGGATTTTGGCGCCGCCAAACTCTTGGGTGACGACGAGGAAACCCCCGACGAAACCATCACCTACGATTCTGTTAAGGTCACTTCACTGAATGGTCGCCTGGAGCGCAAGGGATCATTTGTTGGTACTGCAGAATATGTTCCTCCCGAACTTCTCAAATACAACCTCTGTGGCTTTGAAACTGACATCTGGGCCATCGGCTGCATCCTCTATCAGTTCTTTAATGGTGTACCGCCGTTCAAAGGTGGTACCGAGTACCTAACTTTCGAAAAGATTATTAGCATCAGTTATTCCTATAGGGAACAGGTGCCACCAATGGTCAAGGAAATTATCGAGAAGATCTTGGTCTTCGAGCCGCTGAAGAGACCCACCATTGCTGAAATACAAGCCATGCCATGGTTCAAAGGCGTCCCTTGGAACAATAGAGACTATATCTGGAATCGAAAGGTGCCAAGATTCGAGCCTTATTCCCAAACCTCCACCACCACTTCAAGCACAATTGCACCCCAATTGAAAACGGGTGCAAACAGGAACTATAATAAATCCAGCTCAAATTATCAGTTGCATTCCCAAATCCAAAAGTCCGATAACCTCGTCCCATCTTTTGGCACCAAGTCTCTGTACTCGCCTGCCACGCGGTTAAAGAACCCGGTTTCTCCTCAGGCTGCGAATTTCACGATTCCAAACCAAAATGGCTCCCCTAACGTAGCATCGGCTCCGAATGCACCTCCAACACAGCGCCACGAAGCAGGGCCTTCACCGCAATCCAACTCATATGTCACTCCTTCTCCTCCGCGCATTCAACCTCGCCATAAACCGAGCCAAGCCGCGCTCAGACAAATGGCTTTGGATTCCCATCACATTAGTCCTCAGGTGCCCCAATCCATGCCAAGAGTAGCTTCATCCCCACCAATGAGACAATCACCACAAAACGTGCCACAACAAGTACCCAAACCGGCACCAAAACCGGCACTTCAAGAGTCAAATTCTTTCATTGCTGCTCAACATGCCACATCTTCTGTACCAGCTATAGAAAAGGGACTTGAGGCGACCAAAATCTCCGGGAATTTAAGATCGCCCGATCTTAAAAATCTAAGAAGCAATACAGCATTTGCTTCTTTGCCAAAACAAAGTTCGACTCGCGTCATTCCACCAAGCGCGCCTCTTCCCGCTAAGCCTGTGGTCGTTCCCGCTAAGCCTGTGGTCGTTTCTGCTAAGCCTATGCCCCTTCCCACTAAGAATGTTCCTGCCCAATCCCCGATATACAACCGGCCATCTCAAGCCAAGTCCTCGGCAGAATTATATGGTCCACGTAAAAGCATAAAAAAGACGCCGGTCACAATCACACTACAAGAGATCACTTCATTTTTGGATTCCGATGAGAAAATTATCAAACTCGATTCTGTGTTGAAGCTGATGTTGAGTAATAAATTGATTGATAGAAAGCCAGGAAGTCTTGATGACGAGGTGATCGAAAAACTTATTGCGAGACACCAGACTATACTTGACGATAGAATGATGCCTGTTATTGCTTGTATTTCCAACAAGGCTAAGGTATTCTTGATCGGAGAGAGTTTGGATGTCATGATGGTTGACTTGACTGCAAACAGAGGTGGAGATTACCTGATGTATGACTACGAATTTGAAAGTGTAATTGTTGACGATGAGGATGATCAGTCAAACGATGGAGAAGAGGCGTTTGGATACCTCATCTTAGAGTTGATCAAAGAAGGGGGGGATCTCATCTTTTTGAAGAAGTTCAGCGAGAAGGACAAGGTGAAGTACGCGTCATCGATCAGAGTAGTCAACACTAATGGTGAACCACTTAAAATTGGAACGAACTTCGGATGGATCGACTGCCTTATCTGGGCTAAGGAGATGGTCGATAAAGAGTTAAAGAGCAGAAGAGTACTGGGTCTGGGTAGCAGATTAGCTTCGCAACAAAAGCAAAAGTCGCCTCCCAGGAGACAGGTGTCTGTTTCCAAGAAGCTAGGCCGGTCCAGCTCGCTTGCCAAAGTCACAAGTAAAGTCCGAGGAAAGACAGGTAGTAAGAGCAATGGAAAACAGTCTTCAGAGGATCAGTCCAATGACCTGAAGTCAGCTTTGAGTAAGTTTGCATATGCCGCCGCGTCAGCAGCTGCTCACAGATAAACTAAACAAGATATTTTCGTGTGTATTCTGAAAACATGACTACATTAATGTATGGTGGTTATCATCATGTCTGGGTTTATCGTGTATGTGCCCATCATGTATGTGCTTATCATTTATGAGTAATAGAATTAGGAGACAAATAGACAAGCGGATGTTTAGCGTGTTTGATTCGTTGAGGTGGCAGACGCGGCTTTGAATGCCAGAAGCCAGTCTTTATAATAGCATTTGTCTGAAAGCACGTTGGCCGTTTGTTCATGAATAATGGATTCCACGTTGGCTTCGTTTGCCACCCAGTTTTCCACGCTAACACAACGAGAGTACTGGCGATCTAGAAAGTCATTTGCATCTTTGAGAGCATATGGGTCAATGCGCAAATCGTAGTCGTTCTTGATGGTGGTTTCTTTGGCTTCTGCCTCGGTACGAAGACTCTTGGCGTAGCCCGAACAATACTTAATGGCGTCGGCTCTCGCACGCCATTGAGGCAAGATGTTTTGGTTGAAGTACTTTTCACATTGCGCCGGCCCGATATCATTCAAGTGCAGAACGATGGGGTCGTCGGTGGCCATTCTGGAGAGGCGAAGAAACGCCCGGATTTTCGTGGTCGACTCACAGTTCTCGGGCGTGAGAAGCGATGCTGGAGCAAGCAGCGACTCGTCTTGTGTTTGAGTGAATAAGTAAGCAGCCATTGTGTGTTGCGAAATGAAGAAGATTCAGGTGATGCAAATGGACATACAGAAGTGTGTGCAGAGAGTGGGTTAAATGACGAGGCGCAAGAGACTGAGCGGAGAGACTTTTACTCAATTGGTTATTGTTGGTTTGCAGTGGTTAGTTGTTGGAATCTGTCGAAGGATTTCGTACACCGTGATTGGAAGGCGATTTTCCAGGGTTTTGGTGGGTCACAGGAAATATAGAAGCAAAACAGGAAATGTAGGAAAAAAACAGAAGATATAAAAGAAAATAAAGGAGGTGTTCGATGCAGAAGCACGCAGGCAATCTGACCTGTAGATGCATATGGCATATTCATAACCAGTGGCAAAACCAGACACCGGAGGCTTTGCCACCAAGACTGTATGGGTGCGACCTTGGCCCAGAGGGATTCTTGATATGAGGTGTTGGAAGTATGTGGGGAGATTTCCACAAATTGGATAATAAGGTGAGTTTAGGGAGTTCTGGGGTCGAATTTGAGACCCAGCGGATTTTCTTTTCTGGACGAAGTGGTGTTTCTTAAAGGGAATAGTGGCCGTGTAGTGTAGGGTTGGTTCATTTTCGAAGGATGATGTGCAAAAAACTTTTCTCCATCACTCTTTTTTCCCCATCATTTTTCATTTTTTTCATCAATTTTTCAAAAAGGAAATTCTAGTTGATACATGTTCGGGCAAAGGTGTACTTTTGTAAGGTAATTGATTCGTAAACTAAGTGAGAAGCTAAATGTCTGGTGTAGCTAAATATCTGGTAGTTCACCAGTGCGAGCCGAAAACAGCTGAGGAGAGTTTTAGCCACACAACATGACTTAGAGTTTTCAAGTGGACTGGAATTATTTGTAAGTTTAAGTCAAAAACCAGAGAAATTTAAAGTACATAAGAAAAAAGTACATAAGAAAAAAGTACATAAGAAAAAAGTACATAAGAAATAACTATTGCAGGAAAAACTCCGGTTAATTTACATCGACAACATCACAACTAACCACCGGTACCCCAAAGAGGAACCCAGTTGAGGTGTCTGTGGGAAATGTGGCCAAATGATACATCGTTTATCTTATCCTAGAGAGGATACTTTTTTGAGTGAAGTAGTGATTTTTACTCGGGATTCAGCATTAGAGAAGTCAATATTTCAGGGCCGGTACGGATCAACTTCGAAGGTAGTTGTAAAGTACTCGAAGCAAGACACATCCGTCGTGTGCCTTCAAATATAGTCAAGCCTTCAAAGAAGGTCGAGCCTTCAAATATAGTCAAGCCTTCAAAGAAGGTCGAGCCTTGAAGCTTGTCGAGCTAACCCAATATTGATTTAATAGTTTAATGATTTACCAAATATTAACTTGTATATCACTGTTCACCTGGTCCAGTCATAAAAGTTGAAAGTGTTCCACTTTGTCTAAAATCGCGGTTGGAAATTATCCATTGGTGCGTTTCCAAACGCCCAGCATTAGCTGAATTACCACAGACTCGGGCATCGCTTTTTTGTGAAGTCCTTCTTGATTCTTACCTGATGGTCGACTAATGCTTAGTTTATCCAACATTTGGGCCATCAAAACACAAGAAAATCTCCCTTCATCTTCACACCACGTGATAAGAGTGAGGCGTTGCATCCGCCAAGTCGGACGGACCACGTCTGCATCAACGCGACTTTTCTCCTAACCAATTGAACAAAGGCAACATCAGACAGCAAACCTAGGACTAATTCCAGGGAACATTAGATTTGTTGCGAGGTCCTCGTTCCGTTTTCTTCTGCGCTTTCTAATTTTCTCATAGCTGCTCTAATATAAGCACTACTTGTCGAAAAATCAGTGGAACTCCCCTGAAACAACAGGGCGAACCTCGAAAATCGCCGCTTCCCACGCTCTATCGCATTTCCGGTGAGGGTCTTTTTTTTGCCACGCACGGATTACGTATAATCTGGAATCATAGCTGGAATTATACCACCAACCCGACTTTTCCCCGAATTTTCCCAATTTCATCCATACAAAAACCATGTCTTCCGCTGTATCTGAACCCGGAATGGCCTATGCGGCTGTCTTGGCGTGGACCGCTCATTTAGACCACTTGAACCATGAGTTTGAGAGTATTGCCGGAAACTCCAACCTGCTGATGGAAAAAACTTGCTGGGCAGAAGAATTGTCCATTGGGATCCGGGTCATCCGCAACTATGCCATGCGGACGTTGGCGGACCAATATCTTGCTCAGGATTCGGCCAAGGATTCGGCCCAGGATTCGGCCCAGGGTTCGACCCAGGCCCCAGCTTCGTCCAAATCATTGCTTGCCGTTTTAGGCCCTTCAAACCCAAAGCCTAATGTCTCTTCATCCATCGACCAAATCATCGAAAACATCGACGACTCGCCGAAGTTCTGCAATCCCCTAGATCAAGACCCCATTGTTGTGGAGAAGCTTTATGTCACGCTCAAGACAGCCATCGTAACCACCCTTGGTATCTCGCCTCCGCCAGAAGAGGAATTCACCACTATGATATCGAAATTGCTCGCCAGTTACCTTTCTTTACAGCAACCCAAATTAGCCAGCGTCAATGCGTTTGAGGGGCTTGCCTCGGACACTACCGCATATTTAAGAGGCAACTCCCCTGCTCCTTGTGAATGGAATGATGTCTTTGCGACCTTCACTTCACTTCTCCAGTATCATATGCGTCTTTCATGGGCCAGTGCCTCGCCCCAGGGATCCACCATCAAAAACGTGTCGGAACTCAGGGAGAAGGCGAACAATCTCATGGCCACCACATGTTATCCCCAGGCCATACAGGTGTACACGGATGCCATTTACGCATGCGACCATACGGCTCGTGCACACTTGCCCCAACTCTACACCAATAGAGCTATAGCATACATTGGCCTCAATTGCTTCCCCGAGGCAGTGTCCGATTTGGAGCACGCCCTCCAGTATGACCGTACGTTTGTGCCTGCATGGGCTCAGTTGGGATACTGCCAGTTATACTTGGGGTCCACCATGCTTGCGTTGAAATGCTACCTTGCAGCCGCCCGCTCTATGGCCGGTGAAGTATACCCCTACAATTTTCCTTTGGACGAGCAGGTGAGACACGAGTACACTGAGGCCAAGGCACTGACGGTGGTGCCACAGTTTGTACAAAGATTGGTGCGGTCGCTCTTTCTAGCCAAGAGAAGAGCACAACAGCAAAGGGAACCTAACCTGACTCTCCAGGAAATCACCGAAAAGTTCCGGGAAAGTCTTGCCCGCCTCCAATCGCACGTGGGGTTCGACGACTTCCACTTTTTCTCTTGCACCACGGACCCAGATGCGGTCCGGTCCGCGGCCGTCCGCGCTGATACCGTGCGCCCTAGTATCTTGACTCCCGACGTGGCGCAAGATATTATGGCCAGTGCCAATGTAGAAGCGTCCGCAGTGACTTTGAATGGCGGACCCCAAACCAGGACCGATATCCCCATCCCAATTGTGCCCGCAGTTGGAGCCACAAGGACCACTACTGGGCCCAGTGGACCGGTACCGAGAGTTCCCCCAGTGGGATTTGTAGGTCAAAGCATGAGCGATATCTTAAATACCTTGGGGGAAGTTGTGGGTGATGTAATGCAAACACTGGCTTCGCCATCACCGCAGCCTCAAACTGGTGGTGATGCTGATGCAGATGCCAGACATACTTCTGCTGCACCACACAATAGTACGTCTGGTGCACCAGGCCCTGCGAATGGGCCCAATAATCCGGCCCCGCAGATGAATACGAGCCCTATAGCCAGGGTCATGCAGAGAGCTTTCAACTTAACACAGCGGGGTGCAAACAGCGCCCAAATTAGTCCACAACCCCTGCAAGCACCACAAGAATCGCAAACAGCACAAGAATCGCAAGCCCCACAAGCACCACAAAACCCACAAACACAACAAACACAACAAAACCCCCAACATCCTCACATCATCCACAATCCTCACGTGCCTCACGTGCCTCACAATCAGCAGCATGCTGAGATCATGCAAGCTGCCATGAGACAACACCAGGCCGCAGTGGAACGTATGCTTAGTGCACAAGCAGGTAATGGCGGAGCTACAGCTCGCGGTGGCCCAGCAGTGCCCAGTAGCAGCGTACCACAAACTCATGTTCGAATTATACATCACCAAGGAAATCAACCTGGTTCTGCCCAGACCAGTCGCCTGCAGGCAGCTGGTGATAACCAGGGCCAACAACCTCAAGCATCTAACCCCAATCGGGCAAGCCCGGGTCCAGAGGATACAGACATGCCCGATGCACCCGATCTCGATTAGGTACCCTAAAACATTCGCATGACTGTGCTTCTGTAGAAGGCGTTACAAGTATATGACCTTCTGTTGATTGCCTGAAGTAGGATTTCTCGGAAGTCGCATATCATAATTACTCTACCATTTACTTAACGACTGTGTGACAGCAGTGCCACATTTGCACGGATTTACGTAGAGAAATAGAACTGTAAATCTAGAAAATGGCGAATTAGAGAACACTCAATTAGCCAGTTGCCCAATCAGTATTTTTCATCCCTTGTGTGATGTTCTTTAAAGCTTCCGATTGATTCAACCACGCAGACCCGTACATCCTACGGTGAGGCGATAAGATAATCTGGAGAAATCAAAACCAGATAAAAGCAGACGACACCAACTAATCACCACAGTATCTCCTTCTACACGATGGCTGGCTTGGAACAATCACTTTTCCAGCTCAAATTCACAGCAAAGCTGTTGAACAGACAGGCGGCAAAGGCGGCTAAAGAAGAATTGCAGGAAAAAGCCAAGACAAAAAAGGCCATGACCCAAGGAAACAATGATATCGCCCAACTTTATGCACAGAACGCCATTCGGAAGGCTAACGAGCGTGTGAACCTCTTAAGGTTGGCATCGAGGATCGATGCAGTGGCTTCACGGGTCCAGACAGCCGTCACCATGCGTTCCGTCACGGGCAATATGACCACGGTTATTAGGGGCATGGATAAGGCACTCCAGACGATGAATTTGGAGAGGATTTCCGTGGTGATGGATAAGTTCGAGAACCAGTTTGAAGACTTGGATGCTCTGACAAACTACTATGAGTCTGCAACAAATAATGTTAATGCTTTGACCACTCCCCAGGAGGAAGTCGACGAGTTGATGAGCCAGATTGCTGATGAGGCCGGTATCGAGATGAAACAGGGCTTGAATGAGACCAAAGTTGACATCATGAGTCCCCCATCGGCGGTCAGTGAAGAGAAAGAGGATAGGCTTGCGGAACGGTTGCGTGCGTTGAGAAACTGATGAGCGAGACTCATGAGAGGGTAATCCATACTATGCACTATAGAATAGAAAACATCGCCACCTTCAGAAACGCAACATGTACCCCTGTACTGTGCGGCGACTATACCACTCAATGTGGACTCTTATGAATATTGTCTTCTGTGATCTGCATCTGGACAAGTATTCTTTAATATGGTCTTAAAATCCACCCAGATTTGTGATGTTGGCGCTGTTGGGAAATCCCCATACACAGAATTTCCTGTCCAAACTTGTACCAATAATGAACTCTGTGAGCTTCACGTTTTGAAGTCTTCTCACCGAGCAAAAGTTTTAAAAATTGTCACAATAAATGGTGTCTTTTGGAATATATGTAGTCCTCTTGTGCGAGGGATTCTAGAAACACGAGGATGCCTGGTTGTGGTGATTGGTAGTTGTGGTGATTGGTAGTCGTGGGTGAAGTTAACGTGATTTCATGGATGGCAAGCATCCATAGGAACCAGAAACGGAGGTATCCGTATGTCTATTGAGTTTAAAAGCAAGAATCTGGTGAAGAAGTTTATCATTAAAATTTAATCCTTAAACCGAATAGAAGGAAATCCTAATTGGTGTGTATTGCCGAAAGTTATGGTGGAAATCGCCGCCACAGTACCTGTGGAAGTTGCGCCCCTGTTTGTATTTGATTCCTTGTTCAGAGGAATAGAAGTAATGAGTGTCCTTGATCTTCTTTGAGGATGACCAGCTTGTGAAACTTGGGCTCGTGGAGACATTAAGACTGAATGACATGTTTGAGAAATTCTCCGACCTGTTGCGAAGAAACTGGTGTAGTCACACCCATAAACTACCTTTTCACTTTGGTGGTAGAAGAACAACACACGTGTGCTTAAGGCCAAGATCCATCATATTGAAAGTACCTCAGTTGCTTCCGATGTTACCCACTTAGAGTGATACTGTCCACTTAGACCGCACTAGGTTTATAGAAAATACATATCATTTTTGTTTGGAAGACTTGTTCACGAAGTGAACCTTATGAAGCCTGACGCTTCTCTTACAAACGCATCAAAAACTAGGTAAACATAATTTCCCCAGCTTAAGTATCCCTTTCCTTCTGATAAATACGTGTGTTGTTATTTTTTAAAACAAATATTCAATCCCTATTGATCTTGTAATCCTTTGCTCTCATACCAATTTAAGTCACTATCCTATCCATAGTAGCCCCATATAATGATGCAGGAGAATGAGACTCGCTGCTTCTTACAAATCTCGGCGAAGACAATTTAATACATGTTCTATCTCACTTCTTGGTATCACGCGATAGTTCCCAATCCGTATTACCTCTGGTGGACGGTTTGTTTTAATGTTTTTTTCTTTCTTTTTTGGTTTTTTTGTTTTTTTGAAAAGGGGGAGGGGGTTTCTTGTTTTGCTTCTCGTGAACAATTTAACACAACAATCTCAAATTTGAGAACAATATCTTAACATCACAATATAGATATTGGTCAGGCTAATCCTACGAAACTTTCGAAAACTACTCATTCTTCGAGCCATTGGCCGTTAATAGAAAGATACTACGAATATATATATAACACTTTACAGAACTTTCGGGGTTGCAAAACTCACAGCCCCTGGTGACTCCTAACAACCCCGTCCAATAACTGTGGCGTCCCGGCTCGGAGCAGGTGCGGAAACAGCCAAGAACCAAAAATGCTGCGGAGATATTAGCAATCGAATCCCACACAGCAACCCCTAATTCCAGAACAAAAAGGCAAAAAGAAGGGAAAGAGAACCAAAAAAAAGAATTGGGAACAGCCGCTTAAACCCTTTTGTGTAACCAAATTTCAGAAGTATAAATAACTATAAATACCGACACACATTTCTCTGTTTTCCTTCCTTTTTCTCTACCCTCTCGAGAACATTTTACTCCAGGAAGCACCCCCTATGAAGCATGAAGCACCCCTCACAACAGGCCCACCAATAATATTGCACACAGATGCCTTCGGTAATGAAGCGCGCACCAACCTTAAGTCATCGACGCAGCAAGTCCGCAAGCACGGCGGAACCGGTAGGGCGCGGTGCCGAACTACCCGCACCGGCCGCATCGACTTGTCTAATAAAAATGCGGACCCGGACCACAACCGTAGGTCCGAGGGACTGAAGTTGCACCAGTTCTTTTGCAAGTATAGTTTAAACACCACAACAAGACTAAACAAAAATGCTTTCTTCTACTTTCAAAACAATTGCGCGTCCTTCGAGACTTGCATCTTCTATTGGCGCCGTCAGAACTAAGGTTTCGTTGCCAGACTTGGACTGGGACTTTGGTGCTTTGGAGCCACACATCTCCAGTAAGATCAACGAGATTCACTACACCAAACATCACCAGACTTACGTCACTGGATACAACACGGCTATTGAGCAACATGCCGAGGCCAAGGCTAAGGGTGAGGTCAAGAAGACCGTCGAGTTGCAGAAATTGATCAACTTTCACGGTGGTGGATACACCAACCACTGTTTGTTCTGGAAGAATTTGGCCCCCGAGAAGCAGGGTGGCGGCGAGCCTCCTTCAAGCGAATCTGAGTTTGCCAAGAAGATTGATTCTCAATTCGGCTCGCTCGACAACTTGAAGGCACTTACCAACAGCAAGTTGGCCGGTATCCAAGGTTCCGGTTGGGCTTTTATCGTCAAGAACAAGGAGAACGGCGGCCAATTGGAGGTCGTCACCACCGCTAACCAAGACACTGTGACCGGTCCACTCGTGCCTTTGGTTGCTATCGATGCTTGGGAACACGCCTACTACTTGCAGTACCAAAACGTCAAGGCCGACTACTTCAAGGCCATCTGGAACGTCATTAACTGGAAGGAGGCCGAGAAGAGATACACCGTGAACTAAGCGAATGGGTGCTATTTTTCTTGGAGAAGCGGAAACACTTCGTTCCTTTTGTGTATAGTCTTATTATTTATTCAGCTGGCATCTTTTGAATGTATGACTTTTCACCAACTTTTCAAGTTTCATCTTCTCCTCTCTTTAATTTCGTCTCCTCTTTAAGTTCACTTCTACTCCTCATACCTTCCTCATCTTCTCAATCAATTTCTATTCATTATTCCTTCACACGGCCCACTTGCTCACTACGAGAACGTTGCCACTCCAAGAACTGAAGCGGCTTGTTTCGGATCCATTCTCTCTTCATTGCCGTCTCCTCCCCCACTTAATCTGTCCAGTTTCTTCGTCTTCGCCGTTGAAAGGCTGCGGAAAGTTCTGGAAGACCATGCATCGCCAGCCTCCGCCTGAGACTGTGGTAAATTATGCTTCATCTGAGTCAAGTTATCTCTGTTCAATCTGGACAATCCGCCGTTGGCATCGATGATACGAACGTCAAGTCGAATACTCTCCAAGTGTTTGAGAAGTTTGCGATGCTGATCGATTCGGCTCAAAGAGAACAGTTTTAGGGTTCTCTGGAATTTCTTCTCAAAGAAATCAATGGCTTCTTTTCGTTCAAACATCATTTCTCCCAGGATCCGCTTCACTTGCATGTGGAGGTTTTCCTCCGCCTTTGTAGCGAACTCGAGCGCACTTAGTGCTTCATCTACCTTTATAGGATCAAGTGATGATTTGTTTTTGATTTTGGTGGCATTTATATGTTTGTTCCTCGTTTGTGCTTGGGCTTGGATGTGTTCCCTCATTATTAGGTGTCTGTTGGTAAGCGCCTCTTTGATTTCATAGAGATCATTCACCAATGCCTGCATCGCATCACCTAATGAGCCCATATCACTGATCAGCTGAAGAACTGCAAGCTCAGATTGAATATGGGCAATATTCGAGAGCTTTTCCCACATATTCTTCATTCCTGGGTGCACGGTCTCGAACTGGGAAAGACCTTTGAGCTTAGTGCTCAATTCGGATACGAGCGATGCCAAACCTTTGTAGTTTTTCTCGTTCTTCTCTAAAGCCTTGTGTAACTTCTGCCCGATGCTATATGCGGCTTTGATCATCGGTCTGAAATCTGCTAGTTCTTGATAAGGGTCGTAAGGCACTGGCAATTGCTTGAGAGTTTTCCGGATGAAGCCACTGGCAACTGCAGACTTCCGACCGGAGTTTATCACGGCATATCCGAAGTCGTTCTCAATAAAGTAGACAAACTCTTCGTCGCGAACTAATATCGGGTTGCTAGTTACGCGGTCCATCCATTCCTGCCATACATACATCAATTGTTTGTGTTCGTCTTCCCCACCTGTGGGGTACGATGTCTGTGCCAGAGGAATAACGGGTACAAATACTTCCAAGTTTGATACTTGCAAGTACTTGTTGAATTTCAACGTTTCGCTGTAAGTTCGACGGATATTGGTGTACTCCTTCTGACGGTAGCTCAGTAATCCTCTGACAACGGCGTCGAAACGTAAAATCGGGTTCTCCGGCTTGTTTACTTCCACGCCACGTAAAATCAACTTCATCAGATAGCGGCGGCTAAACCGTTCGGGCAACAATCTCATCAATTCTTCTTTGACCAATTCACCCTTCGCCTCAGGAGAGTCTGACGACTCGTTGGAAGAGCCTAATGAACCAATGACGGAGTCGGCGCTACGAATAGGCTTTGTTGATGCGTTTTCGTGCTCGTGAGATTCAGCATCTGGGTAGAAAGCATTGGAGTTGGCGGGTTCATATGGTTCATGTGAACCTAAAACGTTGCTCAGCGGACCCAAAACAGGTCCGGGGCCAGACCCAAACCCGGGTGCATGTGAGATGTTTTCCTCAGGTTCCGCAAATGGGTTATTGTTTTCAAAGTCATCTGGGTCATAAGGTATAGCGGATGCCATTTTCACTGTTTGTTAAAACTTGATAATGACACAAATATGGGTGTGTTGTTCAATTCTTAAAAGTTGTGGGTGCTTGCGGGTTCTTGATGATAAGGCCTAGTGCGCAGGCACCACGGAGTCACGGACTATGGCTTGGTTGGCGCCAACTTGGCTGAGTGGTTTCGCGGTTTCGCGGTTTTGCGGACCCAGGACTCGGGCCCGAGGCGAACTCTGCGGACAGTTGGGTGAATTTGTTACAGTGTGCCAGAAATCAGAAACTACAATAGCAAATTAAAAAAAACTACCTTTCATTGCGTTTGGAAAAAAGTAAACAAGTATCTTTGCGTTTCTATTAGTATTTTTTTAATAGTATAGATATCATGTTGACTATTACGGGGACTGCCATGATGGACAAGCAGACCCACTCACATTACATCGCATTACGCCACTTGTTTTCTGGGCCTGCGCCCGTACCAGAATACAATGATAAATGTTCGTGTCATTTCGTTCTTGATTCTTTGCATTATTTTAATTCATGAAGATATGATAGTCAAAAAAGGCTTATGGTACCTGTAGCTTGTCATTGACTGACTTCTATTGGAGATCACCCATGATACAGAGTTCAACGCCAAACGCTCGCACATTCTCTTCCTTTTAGCTATTAATTTACAACATGATATGGCAAGTAATCATCGAAAACATTGCATACACATGGCCATAGGTCAATAATGTATGTGATTAATATCAATGTTCCCATATCTTGGTTCTTCTGCAACCTGCTCAAAGACGCTCTTCGGTCATTACGGACGTGGTCTTGACGATATTATATCCCCAGAAACCAATGACATTTAACACACCAACTTTCCATCCTTTGAACAACCCCAAGCATTTCACCCGAGTCCACAAACTAACAGTTTCGTCACCTTTATGTAAATGAGGATGGGAGTGTTTCAAATCCCATCCGTTGAAGTCCACAATGAGATTCTCTTCAGGATTGTCGATGGTCACCACCCTGAACTCATCTTCTTGTGGCGACTTCGGCTTTAACAAAAAACGGACTTGTTCCTTCCGAAGTAGATTCTCTACTGGTAACTTGATGAAAAACTCGGTAATCAGAAGAACCAAGTTGGCAAGGGTGAACAAATTAGGCGACAGGTACGAGTCGATGTTGTACCGCACAAACAAGAAGTAGGGCGCAGACTTACGGAACACAATTGTGGATATCTGATGCAAGACTGTCAAGACTGTGATGGAGGGTGGTGGACTGAGGAGCAAGCGCGTAGGATAATGTCTAAGAGAGTCACGCACGGACCTTGGGTTCACCAGAATGGCTGAAGCCGCTGCTCCAGGAGTGTCTGTATCTGAGCTTGGTAGAGACGAGGTATCAAATGGCGGGTTCGTAGGTTGTGAATTTCTTCTAGACCCAGCGGGGGTCTTTGGCCTGATGTCAAAAGGCGTGATCATAAACCGCACCTTGATCAAATCTAGGGGCATCAAAATGACGCCGGTCAAGACACATGCCAGGACCGAAAGCCAAAGGGATTTTGCCGGTTCGGTGGAATGCGTCAAATCCAAGAAGAATGGATCCGGGATGTTCAAAAAGGGCGAGAGGAACCCGGTGATCCATGCCTCGATAGTATGCGATAACGTGTAGTGGATGAAAGAAGCATTTACACCCCGGAAGAGTGCAAAAGGACCGTCCTTGGCAGCTATTGCTGAGATTATATCGACAGTATGCTGAGAAATCGGATGGATTTTGTTGGGGTTTTTGGAGGGCCGGCGTTTCTCTGCAGAAGGTCTGCGTTTGTGGTTGGAGGGTATCACTGGGGTATTTTCAGGTACTGTAGGTTGGAAGAAATCGATTTCCTCGTCGTCATAAAAAGTTTCGTCAATTGCACTGCCGGTTTTCTTGTGGGTGAGAGGGCTCGATCCAACGTCTGGATTCTGGCGTTTAGAATTTGCCGCCAGCAGCAGGTCAAAGTTAAAGTAGCCCACCTGCAATGTCAAGCGGACGATATCAAGAGGCTGCGAGAGAAGTACGCGGCAATAGTTCTTGAAAAAGTTCCACACCAAGTTCTTGAACAACTCCAGCAAGTTATTATAGTCAAAGTACTCGGAAAGTTCCAAGTCATTGACGTAATTTTTCTCCGCTGATCCGGCAAACCGGTCTGCTCGAGGCAAAGCAGACACCCGGGCACTTCCAGCACTACCGATGCCCAAGTTTCCCAGCATCAAGTTAGGCTTGGTGCCTGTGGAGCCATAGGTAAAAGAAGAAGTGATTTCTTTTTGGGTGGCGGTATCTATTAGTCCGACACCCGGCTTATAGATCACCAGATACCCGGCATTGAACGAGTCATGATCGTAGTAGGGCCTTAACTTGGTATCCCCTGGCATTTTCTGTGTTTCGCTTGTTTTTTTACTTGTGGTTTAGGTATGGTATCCAATTGATTCTCCTAATACAACAATTCTGAGAGGTAGACGGGACTTTGGAACAGAATGGAAAATAAATCGGGAGCGATTTGTGGTTTCCGTTGTGAATGTTCTTGTTATGAGTTTTTTTAGCTGTGCTGTGGTGGTTTTGGATATTTTTCCGTATTTGCCGCTTGTTTTATCGTTTGTTTCTTGCTGGTTTCTTTTTGTTTTTGTGAATCCAGGTTGGGTGGTTGGTTGAGTGGGGCCACGGGGAAGAGATGAATTCCTAGGCCTCATGCCGCAATTGCCTCTGCCCTCCGCCAAGGTGTGCAGGCCAGGGCCAGTGGGGGCGAGGCGAGGCGAGGCGTGGGCCGGTGGGGAATTGGCCAGGAAAAGAGAATCTTCAAATGAGAAAGGTCTGACAATTCAAGGGTGGGCCTTCGAGACGAAACACCGACAAAAAAATAAAAATAAAAATAAGAAAAGAATAAAGACAGACAGACAGACAGACCTCAATGGTAGTTTCAAAGTTTATTTCCTCGTCTTTGTATACTTTTGATATGAACTTCTGCGTTCCCGCTCATGAAAGATTTGATGCTTTGTTAATAAATTCATGGTGCTCGGCCCCGTCGAGGTAGACTGCGAGCGAGGCAAAAGCGGTTTAACTAGTAACCAAGCAAGAGCCTCCCGAATTAATGCGAAGAAAGAAAAGGCACCACAAGAGGTAGCGCTCGAAAGGACGCGTACACTAGAATGAATTGTTGCCACCCAATGCTTGGAAGTTACAAGCGGAAAGTTTTTGAAGGTTTTGAAAATTTTGAAGCTTTTTGAAGCTTTCGTCTTTTCATTCTGTTTCTGTTTCTGTTTATGTCGAGTTTGTATTTCGTTTTTAAAGATACTAGATTGATGGTGTTGTCTCATGTTGGTTTCCATATTGGTCTTTCAAACCATTCCAACTCCCACGACCATAGTGCGTGCGACGGTCAGTCCATCGGATAACTTTGTCTCATGGTGTGACGTGACTCTGGCCAAAGAAAACGGACAACGATGGACTTATCCTAGCAGCACAAGTGTGTTTTAACTTAAAGCCCGATTTGAAGAAGTCATAACAATATGCATTTATCTGTAAAATATCAAGTAAAGTTCCCAGAACAGTCCCTAGTTTGGCTAGTATAGTATTTAGTATAGCTGAGTGCCTGGTACAGTTGGTGTGCTCTTCGAACGCATAATCATTGATTTTGTAGATAGTACAAACCTAGTTTACGTTCTGCTCAGTTTAATTTAGCCGTTAAGCAGCTGCAACTCCCTCTACTTGCTGTCACTGTTGGCTTCCATACCTCTTCAATTAAAGTTTTTAATAAAGTGAAACAAACAAACATCCTGCATACCCGAAGACACCACCTCTCTTAGATGGATCTTGTTTCCGAGAAAACACCATTCAAGGGGATTTCCAAACGGGTTGACTTAAGCCATGTAGTATCCAACATGTACTTAGCTAATTTCCTGAGCTTTGGGCCATACTTTCCAGGAAACTACACGGGTTCATTGTCCTGTGGTAATAGTCCGGATAAGACAGAGGGAACCAAAAACCACCGCAGGAGCGACACTTTCGTGGCTGGACCAAAACATAGACAGCCAATTCCTCACGACATGCGCACGTCCTCCCCTTTTCAGTGGAACTTTCGACTCAAACACGCTTTCGCATGCGCAAAGTCAGGTATGATTCGCTGGCGTAGTGCACACAGCAGTTGAATCTGGATCCGCGCTTGCCTTCGTTCGTGTAAAATGGCTTTTTTGGTTCGCGTTGCGTGCCTCTCGTTGACAGACAAGGCGAACCTCCTCCGGACTGATCTTTACCAAGACCAGCTCCACTCGTTGCTTTTCATTCGCTCTAAGAGAAATCAGCCACATTCTATTTTAACGACCAGGCACTGAGTCTAAGACCTTAGAGAAGTTCTGATCAATCAATCGAGAACGAAAAACACCCCAAAAAAAAGAAATCACCACACGGATCTAAAAAAAGATCCGGGCTTTTTTTTTTTTTTCTTTCTTTGCCAAGTCCGCCATTCACGCTGCACTTGCCCCAAGATCCACGAGTCTAGAAGACTTTTAAAAAGACCTAAACACCCCGAAAATTCAGTCCGATGAATTCAAACTACGCTGGTTCCGATCCCAGATTTACTACTGGTCAGCTACATCCGGACCCTCGTGTGCAAATGCCCAATTTGCAGTCGCTGAATATCCCAGAGTTGTCTCCAGTAACGGTGGGTGATTCGCCTGTGGCCTTAGACGACAGCTTTATGGATGAAGGTGCCCAAAATAACACTTTTGTCGATGGAGAAGTCCCTTCAGGGTGGACAGGGGGAAGCTCCCCATTACGTGCTCCCGATAACGAGCCATCGCTTTTTCCGCAACCAATGTTCCCTCTTTCGCCGACTTTTTCCGCAGGAAAGCCATTTGACGGGCTGGATAGGGGTAATTTTCAGCTGATCGATAGCAACAACTCCATGGTGTTCCGTCCTCCTAATGCATTCACCACTCTCAACAACTCTAGCAACACAAACTTATCAGAATCGGCACACCTGAATGCTTCAGGTGCGGACTCTTTGCATGAAGTGTTGACATTCAATGGCGAGAGCAATACTATGGGTAATTTCCAAGGCACTCCTCCACCAATACAGACATCTGCCTATCTGCCAGTGCAACCAACAGGCTTTGCGTATCTTCAATCACAGCAACAGATTCAGCACCAGCAAGAACTTCTTCAACAGCAACAACTCCAACAACAACTTCAACAACAGCAACAGTTACAACAACTTCAGCAGCAACAGTTACAGCAGCAAGAGCGCGAACAACAAGCCAGAGAGCAACAAGCCAGAGAGCAACAAGCCAGAGAGCAACAAGCCAGAGAGCAACAAGCCAGAGAGCAACAAGCCAGAGAGCAACAAGCCAGAGAGCAACAAGCCAGAGAGCAACAAGCCAGAGAGCAACAAGTCAGAGAGCAACAAGTCAGAGAGCAACAAGCCAGAGAACAACAAGCTGAACAACAATCTAGAGAACAACAGGCTAGAGAACAACAGTCTCGTGACCAACAGACGGCCCAAAATCATTTCATCCAACAATCTGAAACCTTAGAAAGATCACAACAGCAACCGCAGCCGCAGCAACAAGCGCAAGCAAATCAAAGACAGTTTGCAAACAATAATGGGTTCCTGCTGCCACTTCAATACCCAAGCACACCCCACTTTGCTCAGCCACATGCGTACCAGTTGCGGAACAAAGGAATGGAGGATCCACGCACGCCTCCCTCTCAAATCAGCGGGTTTGAAAATCCGTCCAAGAACCCCAACTACGTTTATTTTGCAAGACAACCAAACTTGATGAGCAGAGTCACCCAAGACAAAGCCGCGGGTATCAAATTGAAGTTGGAGAATGCGTACCAAATGTCGGTCAGCCACGCTATCGAGCGGAATCAACGTCGGTTGGAGTTGGAGAATAAGTTGGCCAACGAAGAGTCCGGTATGAGCGAAGAGCGCAAAAATAGACAGTTGCAAAACTTGGGAAAGAAAGAATCGCAATTCTTGCGTCTCAGGAGAACTAGGTTATCCTTAGAGGACTTCATCACGGTTAAAGTTATTGGAAAGGGTGCTTTTGGAGAAGTGCGGTTGGTGCAGAAACGTGATACCGGTAAAATCTACGCCATGAAAACGCTTCTCAAGGCAGAGATGTACAAGAAGGATCAGTTGGCGCATGTTAAAGCAGAGAGAGACGTTTTGGCTGGAAGTGACTCGCCCTGGGTGGTGTCGTTGTATTATTCGTTCCAAGATGCGGTCAATTTGTACTTGATCATGGAATTTTTACCTGGAGGGGATTTAATGACCATGTTAATTAGATGGCAAATCTTCACGGAAGACATAACCAGATTCTACATGGCGGAATGTGTTTTGGCCATTGAGGCCATTCATAATCTCGGGTTCATTCATCGAGATGTCAAACCGGACAATATTTTGATTGACATTCGAGGCCACATCAAACTTTCTGACTTTGGTTTATCTACAGGGTTTCACAAGACGCATGACTCGAGCTATTATAAAAAGTTGCTAGAGAAGGAAAACCAGTCACAAAATGGATTAACTGTTCCGAACAAGAGCGGACAGCGTAATTCCATGATGGTCGATGCCATCAACTTGACCATGTCCAACAGACAGCAAATGCAAACTTGGAGGAAGTCTCGAAGACTAATGGCTTACTCGACAGTGGGAACCCCAGATTACATCGCCCCCGAGATCTTCATTCATCAAGGCTACGGCCAAGAGTGTGATTGGTGGTCGTTGGGTGCAATCATGTTTGAGTGTTTGATTGGATGGCCTCCTTTTTGTTCTGAGACTCCTCACGAAACATACAGAAAGATCATTAGCTGGCAGGAATCTTTGGTTATCCCTGAAGATATCCATTTATCCCCCGAGGCGGAAGATTTAATCCGCAGCTTGTTGACCAGCAGCGATAGAAGGTTGGGGCGTAATGGCGGAGCCAACGAAATCAAACAACACCCCTTTTTCCGCGGAGTTGACTGGGAAACGATAAGAAGAGTGGATGCACCTTTCATTCCGAAATTGCGTTCGATTACCGATACTAGATTCTTCCCCACAGATGAGTTAGAGAACGTGCCTGATAGTCCTGCAATGAGCCGTGCCCATCAGCAACAGCAACAAGGTGGAGGTGAAAATGCAAAGGAAGACCTTCCTTTCATTGGATATACTTACTCGCGGTTTGACTACTTGACAAGAAAGAACGCGTTATGATCAAGCTGATTTGAGGTTAGCACGACAGTCATAGAGTTCAACGAGAATAGTTTTGTACTTCAAAAGTATTGTTATGGTATACTGTTGTGGGCTTGAACGAGTATATTCATGTGCTTCAACGAGTATATTCATGTGCTTCAAGTTGTTCATTTTCTTTGGATCAACAAAATTATCTATTTTTTTTTTTTCAAAATGCATTGGTGTCATTATTTTGGCTTATAGAAAAAGAGTTCATATCGTTTCATTTCATTTCATTTCATTTCATTTTTTTTTTTTTTTTATTTAGTTTTTGGTTTTCGTTTCTTTTATGATCAAAAAACAAGTACCACCAAATACCCTTTAGCAAGTTCTCATGAGTACCCTCGTAGAAAGCATCTCATTGCGACCCTTGCAAAACCTGATAAGAATAACTTCTGATTGGACATGGTATATTATACGGAACCACTGGAATAGTCCCGTGGCATCCATGACTTTAAGTTTGAAAACCCCAAGATTATTATGGAATAACAAAGCAGCCGGGTTTGGCGTACTGTACTTTTCGTAATGCGTATTATGTCCAGCCCTTCGGGTCCTTTCGCTTGCTCAAGCCGTTAGATATTTTCAATCACACTTATATCTCAAACGGACATGCCATTGAAAATTTTTTTACGGGTTCCTTTTACAAATGAGAGTTGTTGGCAGAGGATAATGGGAGTCTTCTAATCGTAGCTCAGATGACACACAACGCAGCACATATTCCACCATCAACAGCTAAAGGAAGATGTCTTATCGATTATGATCTTTTCGGCTCCTTCGTAGACGTTATTTTTCTCGGGTGGAGTTATCTAAGGAAAAGAACAAGAGAATCGATTCCGAGTACGTTCAAAAAGACTTTTCGCAGGGCTGAAGGCTGAAGGCTTATTCAGAGAGGAAATGGGCAGTTGGGTAGTTTTTTACATTATATGGAAGTCGACAGTGAGAAGCACCAACATGGCGTAACGACGGTTGACAACAGTGGGGCCCAAGGGTCTCCCCAAACTTCAAGAGGGGATGAAGAGGAGTATTTAGTATTTTTTGGTGGTTTCTCCAAGCATGCATCAAGTGCTGGGTGTGTTGTTGACAAAGTAGGAGTAAGGAATACTTTTCTCATAATTAAAGTGTTTCATGAACGTAACATATCCGTATTAATAAGACGTCGGTTTCGATTCCGAGTGGTTTTAGGATAATGAATGAGTTGAGCCACCTACAAAAGACAGTGATACGCTTGGCGATAATTTACGAATACGAGTAGTGGCATCTTGAAAACGGCGTATATCGCCCCTTGAGCACAAAGAATGTTGTAAAAGTGCGTTTACAAAAGAAAGTATGCAAGTATTTTACTGTTTTACCAAATTTTTATAATTTTACTCAACCTAGACATGAGTTTGGGCATGACAGAAAATATTCTTTGGCAAAAAACAGTGCAATATATCCGCACAAATAACCACATGCAGCCCCACCTCTAGTCACCATAACCCCAAATATACATTTCTAGTAGATGGATAATGACCTGTACCCTGAAATTTATCAGTCTTTGGAAAGTATCAATCAAGTGTGTGATGTTCTGGCGTGCCGATGTTATGGCGTGCCGATGTTCTGGCGTGCCGATGTTATGGCGTGCCGATGTTCTGGCGTGCCGATGTTCTGGCGTGCCGATGTTCTGGCGTGCGGATGTAAAAAAGCTGGCAGTTGAGAAGTGAAAATTGTCAAGAAAAATACAACAGTATTGGGTTTGAGCAATCAATATTGAAAACATTGCGGCTTTTTTTATTTTCTTTTGATAAATTAGGAAAGCCTCGGTCCGCGGCCCCGGGCCACGGGCCCTACTGCCGTTGCGAAGTGCGAACTGAGACCCTACTCCTCTGTCGAGTGTACAATATAGCGGCCATCATGCAGTGAAAACATTTTAATTTTTTTTAGAAAGCTTTCCTAAAGCTCACTTGCTAATAAAATTATCTGAGTTCTGTCACAATAACTTGCGTATATGGCTATCCACTATATACGCCCTCTTAGTACTGGTCCGCGGAACCGGCAACTCATCCAACTTGGAACATCGCCGCGGAACAAGAAATTTGCTCCCACATCACGCGACAAACGTACACTCCGCACAGCGCCGGCCTTTACGGAAGTGAGTCAAAAATGCCACCACCAAAAACAGCAAACAATGAGGTGCAGCAAGGTGGACATTGAGCAGCAGATCCGGAAAGTGCAAGCGAAATAGAGTCGAATAGACCCCTACGGCGAAGGGCCGTTGAGGGAATAGCAATCGTCCCCTTTTTAATTCCGTTGCCGCAAATCCCGTTGCCGCAAGCCCAAGATACCTTAGTGTGGGATGAGTGTCCACGGAATTAAGCGTTTCGCATCCGTTTCCTCGTACTCACTGTTGGTGTGGCCCCAAAACTTGGCCAAGCTCGCTCACGCTCCATCACCGGCACCGACACCGACACACTTGTGAGCTCTATCCCAAGCCAAATTATTCTTTTTAGGCCTCGTGTATTTAGCTCGGTTATATATTTTTCTTTCTTAAGTCCGGCAATTTAATATAAGCATTTGTTTTGTTTGCCCGATTTGTCATCCCTGGCATTTACCTTCGGTATTTCTCGGCCCTATGCGTGATGATCATCCATCCGACGGTTGCGAGCACCGGCCCTACAAGTGGAACCTCTGCTCACAAATCATGCACGCTCTGTGCCCGAGTACTTATGTTCCACATTTTGCATCGCCATGTCTTGAAATTGCTTCTACCATCTATAATCTACAGGTTGTGGCAAATTTGGATTAAAGTCTATTTGAGTCATTTTTTAAATTTCAAATTCAATTTCAATTTTCGCCTTGGTTTTCTTCGGTCTTGTTGCATCTTCCCGTGCCGAATACTCATTTGAATTTTCATTCGACGGAGCATATATAGAAGCAAGCAGCGACTGCCCCCACTTGCTGAAAACGTCCTGCTATCAAATACGCATCACCTGCCAACTGTCTCAATCACTCTCAGCCTCCAGTGTGTTATCTTGTTCCGCGTGCTTTCTTTAATCCGCCACTTTTTTTATTCAATTCCACATCCTTGAATAATGCTTGCCTTTAGAATTCTACTCCTGCTTGCTCTAATGGCACTGGCCACAGCTGCAGATGCAATTGAGTCCGGCAAAAGCTTATCTGTTACTGAGAATCAAAATCTGGAAATTCGGGGAACTCACCGCGATCTGGATATTCTGACAACTCTGGGAAACCTGGCAAATCTGGCAAATCTCGGAAACTTGGCAAATCGAGAAACCCATCAACACCAACATCATGACACCCAATTAAGTTCCCCGGGTGTGTCTGTCTCGGATACGACGCTAGCGGGCTCCCACGATCATATGGATTCGGCGGCTAGTATGGAATCCCTTGCCATGGACTCGGGTTTGACAAATTCCACCCCCTCCCTTGTTCCCATCCCCCACAAGTCAAAGCACCACCACGGCATGCCAATTCTCCATATGGATTTGACCCCTGAAGAACGACTTTTCTGGGAGAGTTACTCCACCGAAACCTTTTTCACCACACCGTCCACCCACCGCGGCGCCTTGTACCTCCACATTGCCTTGTATGTTTCCTCTTACGTGTTCTTATTTCCTATTGTGCTTGTCTTGTGGAACATTGGCCACGCGTTGTACTTGCCAGCTCTTACGGTCCACACGGCATTGGTTGCGGTTTCCGCCATCAATTACTGGATCTTCACCGACTCTGTACGGCCCGACCTATACCCAAAAAGCGCATTCTCTATAATGACCATTTTGATGTTTTTCGGCTCTCTCGTTCACTGGATCGTTGCGCTTCTCGCTCTGGCATACCGTGCTTTGGGTTTTGAATCTGACCACGACTACGCCGAATTGGACTCCGATGAGGAACTCCTGTCGATGCACTCGCCCACCCTCACGCTCCGTGAATCCAACTCCCGATTTGACTCCTTTGAATTGGAAGATCTCCCATCTCCTTCGGTTGATGCTCACCTTCAGACCTCCAACGGTTCAATGCTTCGCTCGAAACAATCTCGCTTGTCGCAAGTCCTTCTGACTTATCCTGTCTTGAAGAAGGTCACTTCCTGTTTTGGAAAAACGGCGCTTGCTCTCACGGGTGTCATAAACTGGGCGATGTTCTCCTTCTTCCTCGTCTATTTCCCAACGGGTATAGCCACCTACCTCCTCTACGGCCAGGACCAATTCAAATTCAACTTGCTTGCCCACTTCATCAAAGGTGGCGTGTTTTTCGTTCTTGGATTAATTACGTTGGCGCGTTTTTGTGGTGCTTTCAAACGCAATGGTTGGGCATGGAATCATCGCTTCGTCACATCCACTAATGCTTCTTCGCGCTGGCTCCAATGGCAATCTAAAGGACTCTGTACCATGGAAATGGTCGAGTCTGCGCTCATTTTGTTCTATGGCTCCACTAATATCTTCATGGAGCACATGGCTAATTCTGGGGGTGAATGGTCTGCAAAAGACCTCCAACATGTATCCATTGCTTTCATTTATATCGGCTGTGGCCTTTGTGGGGTATTGCTCGAGAAAATGTTGGCAAGCTGGAGATTTACGAAAGCCGTTGAAAACGCCTCGCAGGTGGTGGAAAGCAAACAAATCTCTTCAATCCAAAAAGCCACCCCCGGCTTCTCGCCTAATCCTTTTCCCGTCCTCACAATCTACTGGACTGGTGTACTCATGTCTCAGCATGAACAAGCCTCGAATGTGTCATCTGAAATTCATAAGCAATGGGGTAACATGTTTGTTCTTGCGTGTGCATTCCGCGTTCTTTCTTACTTGTTCTTCCTTTTGAAGCCAATCGAAGGCAAAGCATTGACCAAGCCAGTTTATCCTATGACCGAATTGCTTGTTTCTTTTGGATTGCTTTGCGGTGGTGCTATTTTCATGGAATCTTGTGATTCGGTAGTATACCTGATGGAATACTATGGCCTTACACCGATGTTCACGCTTAATCTCAACTTGGGTTTTGTGGCTCTCATTATGGCTTGGGTCATTTCGGTGTTTTCCATTAAGACAGCGTTAGTTGCTCGCATGTCTACCCATAGCGCAAGCGTGTAAAGTTGGAAATTTGTTCCTTGGTTTTTTGTTTCTACATCTGATGTTTTCATGACCCCTCCTAATATTACCCCTAATGAAATCTATTTATAGTTTATAACGTCGTGAATGATAGCCACTTCCTCGGGACCCGTGCTGCAACAGCCCCCAATAATACGAATGTTAGGAATCGTAAGCCATTCTTTCACGGCTCTTCTCCATCCAGCCGTGTCCGAACGGAAAGCGTATTGGCTTGGGTCGGACATATCGTTGTCAAAGCCCAAGTTTGGGTACACAATGAGGTTGAAAGGTTCAACATTGCGTTCCTCGCAGGCCTTGTTCACTGTTTGAACAATTCCCGTGACAAGCTCATAGCCCACACAGTTGCATCCAGTTCCGATGAAGTTTTCTTTAACGAAGCCATTGTCTTGCGAGACAATGTAGTCAATTACTTCGCTCAAGGGTGTGCCATCCACAAGCGTTTCCAGGTCTTTACAGCTAAAATCCAAGTAGAATTCTTTGGCATAAGATTCGGTATAGAGCGATTTCATTAGCTGGAAAATGCCCTTGACCTCATCAAAATTAGGAATCGTCTCGAACGCAATGACGTCGACATCGGGGTTCTCCGTGTAAAACTGCACCAATTCCTTGTGGTACTCAGCCAACTCAGCGGGGAGTTTGCCGCCATAATCGCCGCTGTATTCTGCGCCATTGGCCAAGTACGCCCCGTATGGTCCAATTGAGCCTGCAATGTAGATCTTATCTTCTCTTGAAGAAGACGTTATGGCCTCTTTCGCACAGTCAATGGATTTCTGCCACACGCCATGAACCTCTTGCAAAGACATGTTTGCGTGTTTTTCCAAGGTAAGTTTGGAGGCCTGATACGTTGAGGTGATGAGCATTTCGCAGCCAACGTCGACGTAGCTCTTGTGCACTTTTGTGATGAGAGAAGGCTCTGCCAAAAGTAACTTGGTGGACCAGAGAGGAGAGCCTTTGACAGAGAGGGGATGGTCTAATGGGAGAATGTTCTCGAGTTGGATACCCATAGATCCATCCTGGACCAAGACTTTTTCAGAGAGAACTTTTTTTAATGACATGGGGTAAATTTGCTTTGACTCTGACAAGGAAAAAAAAAACCCCCTGAACACTGAAAACTGAAAAATACGACTGTGGAGAACTGTGAGTCCCGATTTGGTTACTCTGCGCGTTCGAGCCACAGCGGAACCGGGCGCTGGAACAGGAACCGCGGACCGCGGACCGTTTCTGCACGCGAACCAAAAAAAAGAAAATGGAAAAAAAAAACCTAAGAACAAGAACAAGAAAAATTTCTGCCGGTTCCGGCAGCAAGCATTTAAGTGCGAGTGAGAGATAAGAGAAAGAGAACAAAAAAAAAGAAAAAAAAAAAAAAAGAGAGTAATTAGGTGACCACTTTGTTCCACGAACAAAAGAGATAACGGAAAAAATCAATATGTATCCTCTCTACATGGGTAGTTAGGGTCTTTCCCAGGCGTAATTTGTAATTTAACTTGGGCCATCACATAGTTGACATCTCCGGTCTAGTTCGAGACAAGAAGTGCCAAGATGCCCCGGTGTAGCAATTCCATAAATCCGGGCAAAACATTGGCATAGTACGGTTTGGGTCGTCAAGAAAAGACGATCTCGGATAAAAGTCAAGGTGAGAAGATTTTCAACATTGAAGATAATCCATTCTTGTTAAGCTTCAAATGAAAAAGGTTTAATCGGGGGTGACAATCATCAAACGCATCGAACTTAAGCATGGAATAAATTGACAGACTAAGGGTTTTCCCAACATTATCTACATCTTAATCTTTCTTGTATGGGCCATTGCTGTAATGAAGTGTTCCGAGATTAGTTTTGCAACAACAACGACATTTTTTAAGGCCGGGAGTCAGGTACCCCAGCTAAACTCCAATTCTTTACTTCATTCAGCTTGGGACCTCTCTTTTTGTTAGGCTTTGATGCTATCACAAGGCTTTTCGTGTTTTGATGATTTGTTTTGGTGGGGTTCTTCTGAGATTTCTTAGAAGACTATATTAACATGATTTTGTACAGCCGTGGTGCCATCTATTTTATCGAACTAACATGTCATGGAAGACTTCACTTGTGTAGAAGAAATCCTGGCTCGAGATAAGCAAGCTTAGACAAGCTTAGAAGACTAAGTGGGAATTCTAAGAGCCAGGATTTTCGAGGTTACACAACGGGTTAAAGGACACTATGGCTAATTTGAATCTAATTTGTTTCTTAGTTCCTGAATTTCCGTGAATGAAATTCCGACACGTTGTTTGCCCATCAACATTATTACCAGGTATCGTTAAATAGCACGTGTCACAATCTAAAGAATTTCCTTTAATTAGTTGGTAGTTGCTCTCTAAGTATGATATACCTTTTCCATAATACTTTTCACTAGTAAAGTTGGAAAAAGCTTCTCATTTTTCGTATGATTAATTCCCCTTTTGAAATGTATCACTAGGTCTAGCGGAAAACGATTAAACTTCCAAACTGTTCATTAAAATTAGGCAAGTTATTGAGTTGACCGTTTCTAACCATTTTTTGAATAAATCACAGCTCTTTTAAGTTACTTCCTCCAAAATAAGCAAGCTTGAATGTGATTCCGTGAAGTATGCAGTTGTTGGTATTGTGGTTAGATGGGGCTTTGCGGGAAGAAAACCGGGTAAACAATTGTATGTGTTTCTGTGAAAAATATCGTTTTTTTTTTTTTTTTCTTTTCTTTTTTGTTTGACCAGGTGCTCATACTTGTTGGTTTTATCTAACTTTTTTTGCATTTCAACTCGAGCTCTCGGCATACTGAAGTTATAAACTCCACGACCCACTCACCTAAACGAAAATTCTTAGTATCTTCCAACACCTATGGGTTTAAGAAAGAAATCACGCACCTTCACAATCTAAATTATACAAAGCCTAATTTGAAGAACTAATATTTGAATACATACTTATATGCTTCCATACTAAAGTGGGCTAGAATTTGACTATTATGGAACTGCCAAGATATCAAAGAGTTTATGTCAACACATAAAGCATGGATCAGTTTGAAGTACATGAAAGTGCTACCATTATTAGTTTCATAGTTCCTACATGAATGACGACCAGCATAGCAACTCTTGGAAAGAGATGTAAGTCTTGCTTGGAATCCGTAATGAGAACCATTATTTGGTTATACTGTGGTTTATAGATCTCTCTAAGTGAAGCATAACTCTAGTTACGGAGACTAACTGCATATACCTAAATTTAATACTAGTAACATGGGAAGCACAATTCAAAAAGGGTACTCTGTTTCTCATGTAGAGGGTTACCTTTCTTCATATCCACGATTATTTTTAGATTCAAGCCGTCTGGCTGGGTAAAAGGTATTGTGTATTTCAGTGATGATAGTTCAAGGTAGCAATCTCCAGAGGATATCGCTGCCTGTTTATATAGTTTCCATATGGTGTGTCTATAAGAGACGATTGCTAATAGAGGGATGACTAATGCGGGACGAGACCATAGACGAGTCACGTGAAGATTTAGTCGAATGATATGAGGTCCCTAACAATTATACTCCTGTTATTAACGTAAAGCACATGTGTACCTACGAGAAGTATCATGAATAGAGTCCAGCCTATACCTGGTGAACAAAGATCTTCTCCGGCTTCTTCGAGTCTAATTCACTCTCCTCGTTCTCACCAAGGTCTTTCTCGTAAATGGTATCTCTATCAACTTCAAAATCTGCACCCCTGTTTTCAGGGCCTAAGAAGGTCATAATCAACACATACCCAAACACGCAGGCGATGAAAATGCTCATCACCTTTGAGTAATCATACGCGGGCTCACCCTTGGCTGTCGTTATGGGGAAGTGCTCGCCAATAGTTGATTCGATGGTTGAAGAAGCCGAAGAGATTAAGTTTCCTAGTTGGTAAGATAACCCGACAAGCAAAGCTCTGTTCGCAGGAGGTGAAAGTTCCGACAAGTGAATGGGAACAACTCCCCAGGCTCCCTGAACAGCCGCTTGCATGAAAAAAGCGCCTGCTTTGATAGCTGGGCTTCTTAGGTATGCCCAAGGATAGATCATTGCCCCACCCAAACAAACCGCCAAAATCACAGTCAAACGTCTCCCTATGAAAGTTGACGAATGTCCGCAAACAATACCTCCCACAATTGCCCCCAAATAAGCAACACAGTTGGTTATCGTGGACTGGTTTGCACTTAAACCAAGCTCTTTGTCGAGAAGTGTTGGGTACAAGTCTTGTGAGCCATGCGACATGAAGGTGAAACCCGCCATCAAGAACACGCAGTAAATAAGAGTGAGCCAGTATGTCTGGAGCACCTGTTTTGTGTCAACACTTAGCTGATACCATTTAAGGTGAGCATTTGCGCTTCTCTTTGCTTCGGCATCAATTCTTTGTCTCCTGTAGGTGTCTGTTTCTGGGAGCATTAGTCTCCACACAATCAAAAGCACTGGAGGGCAAGCCACAAACCAAAACAAGGCCCTCCATCCATGGGGTGAGTTGTAAGTGATTGCCCTATTTAAGAGCACGACTATAATATACCCGAGCGAATACCCTTGTTGGAAAATACCCGACAAGACACCGCGACATTCGATTGGCGAGTCCTCCAATGATGTGGCAAGTGAGGAGCCAAAAACACCACCCATTGCAATCCCGAAAAGAGCGCGCATAGCCAAAAACTGTTGATATGATTGTATGAACCCTGTTCCAATAAGCAAGACGATCAAACAGCCAAGGTTAATGATGTAGGGCCATTTGCGACCAAACCGGTCTCCCCAATACCCAAATATCAATGCCCCTACAGGCCGCAACATAAGAACCAACGTAATCCCCCATGTGATGTCTTTAATACTCACATTAAGAGACTTGGCTAGCCTGCTTGCATTTAAATTGACAGCCACGTAGTCCACCGAGTCCCACGTCCAGGCGGCAAACCCCATAAAGAAGAAGTTCCAATTGCGCAAAGTCATATGTTTCAACTCCCCAAAAGGGTTGAGGATCTCTCCCCAAGTATACTGAGCCCTCTCTTCTTTTGAAACGAAAAGAGAAGAGAATCTCGTACTGAGGTACTTCTTGATGGAATTTGGGGACAAGGAGGGGGGCAGAGATGCATTCTTATTACGATTCAGGATAAGTTCCGATTGCACGGAAGACGTCAAAGAATGCGACATTTTGTGAGTCGTTCCTGCTTTTGTGGCGATAATAAAAAAGTTTGGAAAAGAAGAGAAAACATTTCCAGGTCGGGAAACATCATCCGTATTTATACCTGTCGAATCACTTGGGGCCAACCCCAATATTCGGGGTTCCCAAAAAAAAAACTCCGAGGCCGCTACCCCAAAGGACGCGATTGAGTCCATCCTGTGTGCAGTCTGAGTCATGGGTCGACAGCCGTAAACCATGGTATGTGCAGGATGGAGTGCACACTGGCTGCATATGACTTTTATCCGCGGGTCTTGGGTGCGGTCAAATGCAACCTCTGAATGACTTGTCTTTCCAGTAATGCCCAAATCAGGTAATATTTTGAAGTTTGACAGTGACAAATTCTATATTCTCCACTCGAATAGACAACTATCAGTTTCCCTGACATATGTTTTGAGAGTGACTTCTTTTCGTAGCATTTGTTTTCTTAGGGTTTGTTTGCGTGTTTTCTTTCCTATGGACAGGTTTTAATTATGGAGCTTGCGCTGCGCCGTGGGCTGACTCAATGGGTAAGAATATGCGGGTTTGTCTTCGGAGATTTAACTCCGGCCTATTACGCAAGGTAAGTTGTCGATAAGCAACTCCAGACGATGAAAATTGTTTTTTTTTTTCGTATTATCCGCGGAAAAGCTTGTAATAAGATAGCAAATTGCTTTTGTGTAACCATTACGAAGAGGTTCCGTCGCACTTCCGGCAAAAGGTTTCTCAAGAATCATCTTTCTCCAGAGTAGTCCTGGTGGTAGTAATGTAAGTCATGATTATGTTTTTAAGGCCTTTTCTTGTAAGTTATTCCTGAAAGATATCATTGAAGCCAAGATATTGAGAAAAGTACACCTGTTTGTATGGACATTCTGACCACCTTCTAAAAAAACTTCACTTCTTTTTTTTTTTGCTTCCATTCTTAGATTTATTTAACACCTATGTTCAGGTGTTTACCCTTCCAGAAGAGTAGACAAGTTTTCCGGACTTCCAAAGACCATGACGCGGGAGTTTTCTTTTCGGGATTTGGCTTCTTACATGATCCTCCCAGCAAGAAAACATTTTTGCTGGTCTATCTAAAAGCATTTCTAACGGTAGCATCTGTTTTGAAAACAACACCCTACGTGTTGATTTTTTATAGCAACAACACATGCTCATTTTTGCTTTGGTGGTTTTTGGCTGTGGAAGAGCAAATACAGATCTATTGATCGTATCATTGGTTAAGATTCTGAAGAGATTTTCAAGTATAGACGTGATGACCATAGAACATTGAGGGCACCTTTTTTATCTTTTTCGAGTATCACTACTGGTTGAGACCGGTTACTCTTAATGAATAAGCCTGTTATCATGGTTCAAGCTACCGGTTTTCCAGATACTATGGCTTAATTTATATTTTTTTCCCGGGCTCAATGAGACAACGCCCGAGAATACGAGAAACAGTACCACTAGGTGTATTAAGCTAGTCGACTAAAGAAAGGAATAACTTTTCTACTGAATCATAACTCTATGATAGAAGAACCCACAAGCGGTCAAACAACCAACTGTAATTTCGACTTTAGCAGATCTTCAAGTGGTTCTTCTTCCTATTGAAATTCTTCTTCACCAGAGGAGAAGATGAAATCTGTATTATGTTCAAATTAAGAGAAAGGTCGCCTTCGCTCTTTTCATCCACGAGAAAATCCCAGAACAAAAGAAAAAGAATTGGGCAGAAATATTTCCAGTAAAGGAGTTTTGCTGAATATCTCGGGTAAAGTTGCGATCACTTGGATTTTTGTCTATATGTATATAGTTTTTAAGTTTTTGGATGAGTGAGTGAGACACCTTGACAACGAAATACAATAATTCTATAAAAAGAAAGAATATATATATCATCCAAGTCCTACACACTCCAAGCTTTAACTAATCAGGAATCAAAGGCTATAAATTTTTTGAAGAAAGGAATACAAGCTAGCCAATATGCTCTCTTGCCATCGTAGCTGTCAAATACACTCATGCTCGAGACGCTACTACTTAAATGGTTTTGAAATTTGTAAAAACCCAACATTCATCCAGGGATTGGGTCAGAAAGTATTTTTCAGTCGGATAATTCTGATATTTTCCAAGGTGATATTTAATAATACTTAGTCATTTTTCATCTTTTTCAAATAGTCGCACGTCCAATAACTTTCCATTTTTTATAAAAACCGAAACCTCTAAAGACGCAATGAAATTTATTTCCTTCTATAAATATAAAGTCTGTTCCCCACAATCCCATTAGAAAAGGACCAATTTCCAAACCCCAAACATCCAAAACCCAAGCTTCTAAAACCAAAGATCCTACATTAAAAAACACATAGAATTTGTACAACTCTTAAGATAAAAATACCAAACTGAAGAAGTAACATGCCAATATTCATCCGGCCGAATCCTGCAGATATTGTCCTTTCAGTGCGAACGAGCCCCCCCAAAACTTCAACTTTCTTATAATGCGAGTAAGCAAAACCTTCAGCACGTCGAACATATCCAAAACCAACCCAATGGAAAATCCTGCCAAGAGATCTAGAGACGAGTTCCAGCAATCCTCTGGAGATTCCTATAATGAACACGAGGAGTTTTCTAAGAGAGTGCACGCCGATCCCGTGGCCGAGCTCATCACCAATATCTGTAAGGATATAAGAAGAATTGGTGAAAACCCCAACTTGGCCAACCAAGTGGATGACATTTCGTACATCTCCAACCCAATTGTTGCCGAGTTTGAGAAGATCGATAAGTTGCGGGAAGCCGTGCTCTCGACGTTTTACGCTGTGGTGCGCGAGCAGCCGCAAAAAATCCCAAACATTTGTGTGTTGATTTTCATCTGTAATGCTAAAAACTTCTTGGTGGCCAAGTACGTCATTGAGTATTTCCATGCCAAGGCCCAGGAGCAGTTGGACCTGTTAAAGAATGCCGATGCTGCCATGGCAGACGCCGAAGCGGATACCGCGGACTCCGCGGACTCGACCGAAGACGTGGAAACAGCTGGTATTTTCAATGACTTGAAATCCATCTTCAAGTTCTTGGCCGCGTTGAATCCAATCATTGAAAACAATGCTGTAGCAAACATCTTCAAGCAATTCTTGAACACTGCCATTGAGTTACAAAACTCCTCGACTACCCGCAGCGGGTTGGCTGAGGAGATTTTCTATAATGTTCTTGTGGCTACCCCATACTTATTTGCTAACGACTATTCTCCAGTGACAATTGAAACCGCTAACAACATACTTGAGTTGGCACAAACATTTACTGTGGTTGAAAACGATAGTTCCAGAACTGTGTCCATTTTGGAACCTTTCGACTCCAAGAACTCAAACTTCGCCGATACTATGCCATACAAACCACAGAAAATCGTCAACTTGATCTTGCCCGCTCTTGTCTCACTACAAACACCCGCCAAGGACTGGGCTTCTTTGAAATCTTCGGTTTTTGTGGATTTTAAAGACCTCATAGAGCCCGTGATTGCAAATGCTCTCCAAAATAACACCATTTCTTCGGAGGTCGTGAAACACTCATTGCCACAGTTGTCTATTCCTGGAACCGACGATTTGAAGCGTTACAGACCTGTAGGTTTGATTGACAACTTGTGGTTTGAACATCCTCGTTTACTCTTTCAGGTGTACAACACCACCACCTCCTTTGAAACAGTGCCTCCTATTGAGTCATATATCGGATTGTTTTTCAAAGACATCGCCTTTGATATTTTGACCAATATGTCTTTCAACCAAAAAGAAGCATCCATCCAATTGTCCATCTTGGACTTGTTCTGCTCAAGAGACTTGTTTAGTCCCCCCGGATCAACTATTGATCAGTTGACTCTCATTGCAAAGGACAATGAGGCCGGTGAAAACCAACCGCCTCTCTCTACTTGGAAGGTCGAAGACGTTGCGGTAGAAAGTATTTTGACCATGATTTTCCAGCTCCCAAAATCCTTATATAACGAGATCTACTACTATACCGTGCTCATTTCGTGTTGCCGTGAAAGTCCCGAGTCTATTGCGCCAGTATTTGGAAGGGCCATTCGTTTCTTTTATAATAACTTGGAGACCTTTGACTACGAACTGAAGATTCGGTTTATGGATTGGATGACCACGCAAATCTCGAATTTCGATTTTAGCTGGAAGTGGGACGAGTGGGTTGCTGATTCAATCAAGTATTCCAACTTGACCTACCATCCAAAGAAAAACTTCATCAAGAACTTGATTGCAAAGGAGATCAGGTTGTCTAACAAATCTAGAATTCGGGACAGTTTCGTGACAATGACCCAAGGCGAAGATGGTGAAAGCAGGGTTGTTGCATTGGAAGAGTTTTACAAATATTTGGATATTTCTTTATTCCCCGACTCTACCAGCTACATGATTAACTACGATCACAATCTCTACGGTGGCGACAACGAGGAGTTGAAAGGTATCATTACCACATCAATCAAGAATCGCGTGGAATCACTTAGACAAAACCCCATGGTTTCGGCCCAAGAAGAACTTATCTACGAGTTTTCCAACCCTCAGATGCCCCTTAACGAAGTGGCAAACAAACTTTACGACTTCGTCATTGCTAACTGGAGATCTAACGAGCAGTTCAACGACATGGTAAACGAAACAACCGAGGCAATCAAATCTACTATTGTCAACATCGACACCGAAAAGATATTGATCAATCTTGTCTTCCAAACCTATGCATACATCGGATCCAGATCAATTTACTCAGTGGTTAGTATTATTAACAGAGACGTTGCTAAGTTGAAGTTTATCAGTGGTATGACGGTGACGGAAGAGGATTACAGGGTCAGTGGTAATGATTTCCTGTTTCCGGAGTTAAATTTGACCCAAGAACAAATCGACTTGAGACAATCTTGGATCGTTGACTCAATCTTGAGAATCTGGGTGCACCAGCCACAAGTTGCTTTCTTGATTTTGGAATACCTCATCGAGTTCCAGATTTTGAACCCTCAATTGCTTATCCAAAAGGCACTTAACGTTGACCACAACCTCATCATCAATAACGTGTCGTGCATGGAGTCCATGAACAGAGTCTTGAGTGCAAGTGCCAAAAGCAATGGTTTCAAGAATGTGATTCTCTCGCTCTTTGGTCTTATTGTTCAAAATTTGAATACCACACTCAAGAATTTATCACCAGATGACCCGGTGAACAGCCCAGTGCAGATTACCAAGGACTTTTCCAATGAGGATATCCAGAACGCCGAACTCATGGATAAGATCGATTTGCAGTGGCTTTTCTACGAGTACAAAGGATTATTGAAAACATACGTTAGAAAGTTTAAGCTACAGTACGCGGCCTTTTCCGAAGATGTGAAAAAGTGTTTTGAGGACATTGAAAACGAGCCAGTCAAGACTGATGCACTCAGGTGGATTGAGGAGTTGGAATATTAGTGCTAGGATTTGAAAGTATCAGTGATTAATGAATGATGAATTGTTGGCCACATGTTCAAGCCACAAACAAAAAAAAAAAAAAAAACTTCCCTATTGATGAAGATTTTACCCAGATGTTATGGTGTCGACGTAGAACTGACCCAAAGGGTTTGGGGTTTTATGGTAGTGCGCGTCCAAGCCTTTATCAACACATCTCTATTGTTGATGGATGAAATCACTCAGTATAGATAATAAACATAATCTCTTGGTGCGCCCAATTTTGATGGAAAATCTGGCAGATGGCAAATGGCAAATTTTGTAATATTCCACAATTCCGACCGGCACCACGCGTCTAAATTGATTTAGCGGTTCATTGAAGGACGCCACCGCATACTCCTGCACGATTCTCGCACAGTGAATTTTGGGTACATTCCCTGAGATCGCATGCTCGGGACTGGTTTCAAGCATTCACACAAAATGTCACAATCAAAATACGCCGTTGAGACAACCAATCTCACGTATGTATTCAGCAACAAGAGGAGAGGCCTCGAGGACATAAATCTTCAGATCCCATGGGGCACAACAAACTTGTTGGTGGGGCCCAATGGAGCAGGTAAGTCCACGTTGCTTAAGATCTTGGCAGGCAAAACGTTGATCAAACAAGGAAAGCTTAGACTCGGTGGATTTGACCCATTCGAGTTCTCGATGAACAGGAATAGCCACGAGAATGCCGACATCAACAACTACATGTCGTATTTGGGCACAGAATGGGCTAACAATGAGGTAGTCAGAAGAGATATCCCTGTAAAACTTTTAATTTCGTCGATTGGCGGAGAAATATATCGGGAAAGAAGAGACGAGCTTATTAGAATCCTTGATTTAGATCCCAATTGGTCGATGGCGTTTATTTCCGACGGGGAGCGCAGAAGAGTCCAATTGGTGATGGGGTTGCTTAAGCCATGGAAATTGCTTTTATTGGATGAAGTGACCGTTGACCTCGATGTCATCGTCAGGCAGAATCTCTTGAATTTCTTGAAGAAAGAGTGTCGTGAAAGAAATTGCTGTGTCATTTACGCCACGCATATTTTCGACGGGTTAGGGAAAAGCTGGTGCGATAGGGTGATCCATTTGAACGAGGGAAAGAAAACCGACGATATCGATATCAACCAGATCGATTTCAAGACGGGAATCGACGGCGTCAAGATACATACAAGCACCGAAAGGCAGGTCGAGACCATCGACGTTGCGCTTGCAGAATCACTCCATCCCCTTGTCCTCCACTGGCTTAAAGAGGACTTGAACGTGAGAGGCTCTCGTGAAGAGGAACAGGCAAGGGTAGCAACAAGAATCAATGATTGGGATAATTCCAAAGACGGCCATTATTTTAACAAGGATTCCAAGATGGATGATTATTTCAAGGCCACAAGAAGCAAGCAGGTATAGGAAAAAGTGACCATTGAAGCATTATGAAGGAATTAATAAAGGGCCCCAAATATTCGAGAATTATAGATGAATAGAGTTTTAATCCAATAGAACATATAGTTGGATAACATAGCACGTGAACCTATGTCATGTCATGTGGCTTTTAGGCCGGCACTTCATCTGAAGTCCATGTGTGATCGTGGACCTGCATTTTGAATGTTATTCTGAAAAAAAGATAATGTTGCAGTGGGTTCATGTTGAGATAGGACAGTTAGAAGCCCAGAACCAACCGCATACCCCGAAGAGAATTTCCTCGGTCAATAAACTCCGAATATCTAAGAGGTTCAATCTCAATTTTCGAACTCATTTCATGTTGAAGATTGAAACGATCTAAATAATAAGGCGGGCGTGTCAGACACGCGTTTTGATCGCTTAAAGTGGTGGTTGAAAATCACAGCCGGATCCGCAGACAATATGTCGAACATGAGCGGAAATGTAACGTTGTATATATGGATTGTGCTCGCGAAGCAAGTAAGATACGCCTCAGATATTGAAAGATCCCATGCGTTTGGACAGTGACCAGCGCTTAATCAAATGTGTCATGGAATAGAAGATGAATGGAAAACGAATGCACCCAATAAATTCCCATGGATCCCCAGGGAAATAAATGGGGAGCAAACCAACAACAACAACAAAAAAAAAGAAGCTCTTGAATGGCACTCTAATGGCGCTTCAAATCAGAGCATATCATGGATCAAAATCAAAAGCAAAAGACTAATGCCCCAAAATACCCCAATCGGTAATGTGGCATGGCAAGAAAAAGCATCAGTCATTCATAGTAGTGAGGCACATTTATACCTCGGCAAAAGATTGTTCCAACTCAAGGAACGCCGAGAGATCTTTTTGCTCCTTCCATCGTTTCTCAAGCGTCCAGATCTGGAACCTCGCTTCTAAAAGCTTTTCGTCGTTTGCCTTTTGTGGCGCCGATGGGCCAGTAATAACCTCCATCATGAGTGGTTTGGAAACAGTGTATTCAACCTTGGCAGAGCTGGGTTTTTTGTTTTGGTACTTCGAAGGAACCAAGGGAGTGGTAGGGGCTCGTTTTTCCGATTTCCGGGGCGTTCCGGGACAGGGCGTGTTCGGCATAATGTGGAGAAGAAAGTGGTGTTTACAACATGGCTTTCACACTGAGGCTTTATTCAATGGTGTTTACATCACGTGCAAAAACGCGTGATGCGATTCACGTGGGGTGCGTTGGGATGTATCATATGAGGGCCGTGGGTGTGATATAATTAGGGTCATAGGCCCACAGAAATGATGCAAGGATTTGAGTGGTTTGTTTCGGGCGATTCGGGCGATCGGAGATTTTCTTATTTCTTTCATGGGTGATGTTTTGTGAGAGAGTCAGTTTGATGCCACAACACCCAAGATAACAATTCTTTGTCCCAGCTTTGTAACCAGTATTTTCCCAGCTTTGTGTTCACTGATTCAGTATTGTCATACCGAGAGTGCCCCACATACTAGGAATTTAGGAAACTTCTTCACAAGCTTGATACACATAGTCCGTAGATAATGATGTTTATAAGGTAACCGAAAAAAAAAAACACAAGAGGAAAAAAAAAGAGGAAATAAAAAGGGAAAAGCTTGTTCCAGTCAGTAAAGCAGTAAATAGATACAAATGTTCGAGATACATCTCTCCCAGTCTAAACTACGGAACTTGTCGTAGTTCCTGAATGGGTAATAACCTGTCCTTCCCAAATTCCCAATGAGGGTACCTTAAGGCCCCTGACCTCGTGTATTGTTTCTATTCGCGCACTAGGAAATAATACCGTGGATGGAGTTACCCGGCGCACATGCTTGACAATAGCAACGTGGGAAACATGGGAACGAATAGATAATACCCACAAGCAAATATTAGCACCACAAAAAGAAAAAAAAACAGCAATATTTAAGATACAGCTAAGTTAAAACGGTCAAACGGACCTCCTTTTCGGCTGGTCGCTCGTGTTGCCTTTGTTTATACCCCACCTGTCATTGGCAAATGGCAGATGTGGGGAATGGGCGCGGGCACGTGACTTGGGAAATTGGCGTTCGCGTCCACGCAATGGTGAAGAATTTTTTTGCCCCCAAAACACCCAACCTCTTTCCCCACAACAACCATAGAAAATGTCTAACAACGAGAGAACCTTCATTGCCATCAAGCCAGACGGTGTCCAAAGAGGATTGATTTCTTCGATCCTCTCCAGATTCGAGAACAGAGGCTTCAAGTTGGTGGGCATCAAGTTGTGCCAACCAACCGAGTCCTTGTTGAGAAACCACTACGATGACTTGCAAGAGAAGCCATTCTTCCCATCCTTGTTGTCTTACATGTTGTCTGGTCCAGTCTTGGCCACTGTTTGGGAGGGTAAGGACGTTGTCAAGCAGGGTAGAGCCATCTTGGGTGCTACCAACCCATTGCAATCTGCCCCAGGTACCATCAGAGGTGACTTTGCCATTGACATGGGTAGAAACGTCTGCCACGGTTCCGACTCTGTCGAGTCTGCCAACAAGGAGATTGGTTTGTGGTTCAAGAAGGAGGAGTTGGTTGAGTACAAGCCAGCTTTGCTCTCCTGGATCTACGAGTAAGCGTTTCTGAAGCGTTGCCGTGTGCGTGATAATCTCGCTGGCTTGGCTTGACTTGGCTCTAGGTTAAGATTCAAGGTTCAAGGTTTAAGAGAACATGTATATATGCCTTTATAAAAGTACTCTAGATTTACATTCATTCATATTCTTGTTGTAGAATGGAAAAAGTTTCTTTTTAGGTATTGAAAGATGAAACGTTTGTAGAAATTTAGCCCGCCCTGTTTTTAGGTTTATCTTAATATATCAACTCAACTGTCGTTCGAATGCTTTATCCCTTAGTATAATTGATCGTGGGGTGTCTAATAGGTCCCACAGACTGAACTTAGGCTTGGACATGACTCGCAGGTATTTTGCTGGGTGAAGCAAATAGCCACGGGTAAGCAAAATACACTTGCTGGGAAATGTCCAGCCTTGTGACTACTTCCAATGTGAGAAACTTTTCGAGAGTCTTCCGACCACGAGAGAGTAATCAAGATGGTGCAACAGCTGCTGAGACGAGTATCAAGGCTCTGGAGAAGTGAGCAATAGTGAGTATATCCCACAACAAATTTTAAATGCACTATTGAGCCGCAATTCATTAAAGTTCAATCTGTTTAGTATTCCGTTAAAATTCTTTGAGCTCTTGTTGAAAAGACTCGCTTCCCCACCAAGGAAAGTACACTGCAAGGGCGTCGTACATCCGTCTTAATACACCATGACTTGTCAAAGCGCAGGCTAATTCAGTGACGACGCATGTTTCAAATACACACACTGAAGCCGGGATCGTGGACTCTGCAAATGATGTTGTTACAGTTTGACACTATGTCCAAAATTATGCTTGCACGAGGAGAGGAACGCGGCTTCCGAATTTCAGTCAGTTTAACACAAGCTTTTCATTAATTGGTGGTTGTGTTTTTTCTAATTGAGAGGAGGAAAACAGCAACAAAGAATGAGGGTGTTACGTAAGTGGATCATGTAATTTTTTGGTCAAACGCGAGCGTTTGTGAATAAAGGCGGATATGCTGATATATGAATGATGTCACGATCGTCAACATTGCAAATGCTAGTAAGCTCATTCAAATGATTCCGAAATGATACCAGTAGGTTGGTGCAAAGGCCCTAGCTTGCCCATATACCGAAAAGGGCAGTTAAAACAGCCTTGAGATTTCATCTTTAAGATTTTACTAAGTTTTTTTTTTTTTCCCACCTTTTTCTCTCTCTCTTTTCTTCTTTTTGTATTTGAAAACAAAAAAAAGCTTTTTACCACGGAGATGAATATGCACACATTACAAGAATGTATTAAATTACAGGAATATGAGTAAACTAATATTTAGTCGCATGGTGAAATAGGTGTGAGTCTAAGTATTTTGTGACCCCCCCCCTTCTCAGGTCAAGCCCGATTTTTTTCGGCCCCATGAAAGTTCCAAGCCATTTTAAAACCCTTATGTGATGATTATCCAACAAAGTTGCAGAGTTCTTCAAATAAAATCCTCACAATCTTTAAGTAAACATCCTTTCCCTTCAATTGTCCGTCTTCACCACTATATCCAGGCGGCTCCAAGTTCGCAGCCGCGTCCCAGGCCGCGTGCGTCGTGGGTCAATAGTCGCATGTCTCACAGAAAAGTACACCACATAACATCACTATTTGGCTTGTATAAAGCATATACCATACACAACCTCACGTGCCAGGACAAACTACAGTCGCTTTTTATATTGTTGCCCTGAAAATGTCAATGGACGATGATCTCTTTAATGTGGGCGAAAATGGCGAGATGCTCGACGATGAAAATGACCATTCCGATATGGACATAGACGAAGAAAAGGGACTAGAAAACAACCACCACCGTGATACTGATATGGACGAGAGTGTCAATGACAATGGCAATGACAACGATGAAGACGAAGAGGAGGAAGAGGAGGAGGATGATGGCGATGAAGGTGATGGCGATGAAGGTGATGGCGATGAAGGTGAAGGTGAAGAAGGTGAAGAAGGTGAAGAAGGTGAAGGAGAAGAAGGTGAAGAAGGTGAAGAAGCTGAAGAAGGAGAAGAAGCTGAAGGTGAAGGTGACGAAGGTGAAGAAGCTGAAGGTGAAGATGATGATGATAACGATAAAAACGACAACGAAGATCATGAAAACACCCGCGGAGGCAGCCAAGATGATCAGCAGCACACCGATGATGGAATATTCCAAGATCGTGGCCAACATCCTAACACCCAGAGCCAAGACCATAACGAAAACTCGGCCAAACACGACCAAAATGGTGCAACCAATGATGGCCCCAACGGAAGCGCCCAGAATGGCGCTACCACCACCCACTCTTCGGGTAATTCTACGGATAAGCACCAGGATAAAAGTCTGGATAATACAGACGCCAAAAACAAAGAGGGAGCCACGGACACTCCCGTATCAAAAGTCGATAGCATTGGGATCCGAGCTAAGGCTCGCCAGGCTGTGCAAGCAGCAACAGAATTTGATATCGTGCCCATAGTAGCAGTGCCTTATGCGCAACAATGCCATTCAGTGGCCATTTCCGAGGGCCCCAAATGGCTCCTCACAGGTGGGGAGGATGGGTTTATCCGGAAGTACGATTTTGCCGCGTCCATAGACGGCAAAGCTCCGCTTACAGTCGCCCAGAAACACAATCTCATGGATAATATTAACAAAGCAGGTGTGATTGGGTCATACTGGGAGAACGAGCAGCCTATGACCAAAAGCCAGATCATCAATGAGAACCCCAAGTTCCGAGACTCGGATTTCACAACGGGGTTTGCCTCGTACGAACCAAAAACCAACCCGGTCTACTCCCTTGACGTTGAACGCAACGGTTTGTGGTGTTTGTCGGGGCTACTTTCGGGAGGCATTTCTTTATACACCATGATCTACAACGAGGGAGCCATCCACCACTATTTTCACCACGACCAGCGCAAACATGCTGAGCCAAATCTAGAATCGGGCCATCTGGACGCAGTTTCTGTTCTCCGTCTCAACTATGCCCAAAACGCCGTGTTGTCGGGGCTGTGGGATAAGACCATCCGTGAATGGGATCTTAACACAGGCAAAACAAAGAACCTATATCGGGGTAACACCGGCCAAATCTCCAGCATTCAGTTCCGGCCCACTGGATTGACTGACTTGACATTTGAAGATGCCAACAGCGATGTGGACTCTCTTTTTGGAAGCGACCAAGAGGACGATGAAGCAGGCGATGCAAACTTCTCCCGATCCAGCATACGCACAGACGCTTCCAAGAACAAAACCATTACAGACGACAAAATATTCATGAGCTCCAGTATAGACGGTGCAATCAACATTTGGGACGCTAGGGTTTCGGGATCATCGCCGGCTCTCAAGATTGGTGTTCCAGAAGGCACGCCTCCATGGTGTATGGCAGCTAGCTGGTCCAATGATGGAGATAAGATCTATGTCGGCCGGAGAAATAGTACTGTGGAGGAATTTTCGTTGCGGATGCCTGGTAATAGTAACGCTGGAGCTGATTTCCCAAACGTACTGAAAAGACTAATGTTCCCTAAAATATCCGGTCCCGTGAGCGCACTTTCGGTGATGCCGAACGATAACTTCTTGTTCTGTGGCTCCAATGATAACATCCGTCTCTACAACTTGAACCTATACGACGATTTTACCCAAGAAACTGCCACTGCCAAAAAGAGGGCCACCCCGTTTTACGTGATTCCGGGCCATCATGGCGGGGTGCTTAGCAATTTGGTAGTGGACGAGACTGGTCGATTCTTAATTAGTACCAGTGGGAACCGTGGTTGGGGCCATGCCTCTTATGCGGATGTTGTGTTGATATATTCTATAGACACAGAGGCCTCGCAACAGTGATTAGGTGTCATTGATGGACATGTTCTTAATGGGGGCCAAGAGAGGCCAATACACTTTGGTAAGCTCGAAAAAAAAAGTCTTGTTTATAATGTACATACGTCTGACAGACTAATTACATCAACATCGGGGGCGAAACGGGTAAATTACACAGAAGCGTAGCCACATAACTGTTCATTTCACCATCAAATGAGATAAAAGTGAATATCAATGATATCCTTGTTGACACCTTGTTCAATCCGTGCTGATGTAGTGTAATTCCGCCTAGAAACATCAGTGACAAACATCCACTGGCCAGCAGTAAGTTGCGCATGTCACCCAAGAAAGAATCATATTCCATTTAACAGCAGTATCCCCAAAGTATAGATCGATCTCTTTACAGACCCCAATCCCACCTGAGTAATCTCTGTGATATCTCGTATGGGACCATATTCCCGAAAGTCATTCAAAACCTTGGTCACCTTGCTGGCAAATTTGAAGATATGAAATTTACCAAACGAGCTCACTTGCTTGACAGTGCCCTGTAATGCACCCCTAGGAGACACCTTGAGTAAGTTCCCAAACTCCGATTGCTTCAAAAGGAAATGAAGTAAGAACCCTACGAATCCAATTGTTAAGCTGAGCTTGTATATCGAAAGTGGGAGGTCGCGTTTGGGTTTATTCCCTCCCCTTCCTCCATCACTATCAAGAGAAGTAATTTTCTTGAGCAAATTCGACGAGCTACTAATCAATGTGTGGTTGAGGCTCATGAAAGAAGAGACGAGACTCGACCCGGGGCTTTCCCCGTCATCAAAATTGGAGTTTATTGACGTAGAAAGCGAGTCGATCAGATCAAAGGCTTCTTGAAGTAATTCAGCCTCATGGGCCGATTCTTGTTGTTGCTGGGTTTGCTGCTTTCGTATGAGATCCAGGAATTCGTTGGAGCCCAAAAGGGTTGGCGAATCTGGTCTGGACGACGTGTCTGTGCCCAGCTGGGGTTGCGAAAGCTTTGATGTGGTCAAGAGTACAGAATCCGAATTGAACCGTTTGAACCAAACATCGAAAGTATTCCGAGAAGTGCCTTGACTACCAAGGGGATGATTCTCTATCAAGGTACCAGTGAGCCCAAGAATTTCAGTTAGTACCGAGTCAGACAAATCTGATAGAAGACTCGAAGGCGAGAGGAGTGAATGCGCAAGATCCAAATCGATATTTTCAAACAGTAAAACGTCGTCAAGCCCAAGTTGTGCAAGAATGTTTGACTTGAAATGCACCAACAACGCAACGTATATATATGCACTCGCTGCAACGGAGCCCTGGACAAGAATAAAGTCCCATACAAGCATGAGTTGATTTATGTTGGTGAAATCGTGACTAAAAAGCGTGAGGATTGACAGCAATGGTGGAAGAAACTTGTAGTCAAAATAAACTCCACCTGTGGCGGCGTAGGCGTTGTTAGTGTGCTTGATAAGTTCAAAAATGTCCGCATCCACGGTCTCGGCTATTAGCGACACGAGCTTGAGATGATTGATTGTGAGAGAAATGTCGGGGATCATGAAATCACGCAAATGGTTCAAGGTCAATGTTTCGAGGATACGGAAGGCGATCTCATCACAGTTATGTGTGTTTTCGTTGCATACCAAAAGAACAATGCTTGCTACATCGTGGTAGCCTTGGTAATAGTTGAGAGCCGGGTATTTCCGGAGCACACGTATAATCAAGCAATAGAGTCTCTTTCTCATGCCTTCGATGTCATCTGCAGACAAAATGGTGGCATAAGAAGAGTGCCCCATCAGATCGAATCCGTTATAATGAGACATGACAGTGAACAGTCTTTTGATATCAAGCATCACCTGAGACTCATCTTTATGGGGAGGCAAGTCGCTTACATAGAGAAGGGATTCGTCTGGGTGGCCGTCCGTGTTGAAACCGGAAAGAAAGCTCTTTTTTGCCGTGATTGCTTGGGTATTTTTTGTATCAACATTCTCGATAAGAGAGTACGGTGACTGTTTGGAGTCTTCTTGGTTTAAGCCCAAAAGAGAGGCCCATGTTAGGGCCCGCGACACACCCTGCACCAGGCCTTTGATACAAGGAGCCAGGTGGCCGATATCGTGGGGACTATCGACAATGACAGGTGGTGGATTGGGGTTTAAGATTTCTGGTTTGCAGTCATCCTCACTATGGTACAAATCCTCGGCTGCAATGGATCCGTTCTCAGAGCCCAGGTGCAATTCGGCCTTAGCGTCGATTAACAGGTATTCCAACGAAGACACCGGCATTTTTAAAAGTGAAACGCACCCAGCTCACTTTTTTTTTTTTTGGTATTTGAATCGAATGCCCCTGCAACTACACGAACAAGCAATTTAATGTTGCGATAGGCAAACAGAAGAATTAAATATGTCCACTATACGCGGTTTGTTGTTTCTTAGATGTGCAAGTTTGTTATCCTTGGTGACTGTCTTTTCCGTTCTGAGCCTCCAGTACCAAGAAGCTAAACACAAAATAATTCACGAGACAGGTTCTGTAGCAAGGCTGAGAACAAGACGCAGGGCCAAGTTTGGGCAGTCGATGACGTTTTTCGTGTGAGCAAGAATTCAAGAGGGGTATAGACTAGAAGATTAGGTGGGGATTTCGTGGGTTTTAGTATCTTCGTGGTTTATTTTAATTTGTTAAGTTAGAATATTTCTCGTTTCGCTTGCTTCGTTTGTTTGGCTTAGAGGTTTGTGAAAAATACTGATAGATTGCTAGACCCAAATAGTGACACCTAACTGCGAGCGACCAAACTGTGAGCGACCAAACTGTGAGCGACCAAACTGTGAGCGACCAAACTGTGAGCGACCAAACTGTGAGCGACCAAACTGCTAGGGTTTTCGCTGGACAGGGCCTAGGGCCAGTACTGAGCGAGCACCTTCGAAACGTAGGGTTTCATAGACAATGTTAGAAACTGCTTGGGATGCCGTAGCTTTTGGAGAGCTTTTAGTACAAGATTATCGGATTCGAAGATTTATTAAGAAGACTATTGATTTGCACTTCTTTATCTTCTTCCCTATTGGTCTAATAATTACACCAAGGCCAGTATTGTAGTAGCCTCTGATGGGCCCAGGTGGTCGCGCACTCGAGAGTCCAGATGCACCCTCAGGCTCACGCGTGTAGATGCATTTAATTCACGAGATAAAATTAAGAATACTCCAATAATCAACATTTTTTTAAAACTGGCCATATAGAACTTGGGTTTATTCCAAAGTACGAGTACCTTACTCGGAGATAGTTGTATATCGTCATAAACTATAAAGGTTGGAACATCACCGTAAGATTCTTGGTTCTTCGAAAAATTCCACACATGGAGACTCGTGAGGAAAGCGTCTGGGGCCAACGCTTCTTACTCTGAGAGGCCAGCCATGTTTTGAGTCTCGAACTGGCAGTGTAAACATTGTTCATAGCCATTACCGTCACAGATAAAGTCACAGATAATTTAACAGGTTTAATGTTTTTCCAGCGGTGGTCACAACATCAATTAGAGTTTTTATTACTACCGACGCGTCTAACCCGAAGGAAATTGCGAGAAGCATACGTTTCCACACTGAGCCCTCCATACCGTGGTCGCGTCCTAATTTCCAGAGGCTATAATGCACCACTCCGTTCATATGAAGGTCACAAATTAGGTTTTTGAAATCCCGTAGTATCAGTTAGTATATTTCAGGCAAGACAATATCAGAGAACCATGAATTTTGGTCAAACTTCGACGAGGTACAAACTGATGGGGTAAGCGGGTGCACGGGTGCGTCCCCACCATTGCTTCGTTTTTTCCTCTCTGTAATGGTGGAGTTTGTAATACGCCTTGGCCATTTTAATTCCCGGGGAATCGGACACATGTTATGAAGAAAAAAAAGGGATCAGAATTTTTATTGGGTTGCTAGTCTAGTATATGTAAGAATACCATATGATTCTGTCAAATATGTGGCTTACTTTCGGAGGGGAATTACTAGCTAGCTCTTTGTCTAAAATACTCGATACGGTGATTCTGAGGTTATGTAAACAATTGAATTTTTGGACCAGTCATGATTACAACTTGAACGTAACAAAGAAATCCTTGCCATTAATTATTACCATTAAACTTACCTTTGATTAACAATAAAAAATATTATGAACAATCTCACTGCTAATCATTTCACTACTAATCATTTCACTGCTAATCATTTCACTACTAATCATTTCGCTACTAATAATTTCGCTACTGATTCTCCCTAGTAAAAATGACCCTTCTACATAGCCTTCAGCAGAATTTATGTTGCTAAATTCTACCCCTGTTAAGCAAAAAACGCCCGTCGACACGAGCCAAACATTAACGACCTTGTGCATATAAGGTATCGCCTTATCTCTGCCTCGGCCCATACTGTACCTGATAGGCTGATAGGCTGATAGGATAAAGGCCAAACTTCCCCGCAAAATCTCGAAATCTCGAACAACGCATACTTCATTCCGCTTCCCCACCTTTCTCTGGATATTGCTCAAACATCCCAAAGTTGTCCCAAAATCTTCACAAACGGAACCCAAAAAGTTTTTTTTTTTTATTGTTTCACCTACAAACTTTTTATTTAACCCCTGACATTATCTTTCCTCGTGACTGTTAACAATGCCCGCTTCTGTTACCGAGTTATCTATTGACATCGATGGAACCCCCACTAAGTTTCATTATATTTGGTTGAGAGATAATTGCCATTGCTCGGCGTGCTACTATGACACCACCAAGCAAAGATTACTCAACTCGGCAATTATCGATGAAAATATCCACCCAGTGTCTCAAACATTCGATGGGGAAACATTGAAAATAACATGGAGCCAGGATGGTCACCCATCTCAATATCACATTGACTGGTTGCGCTTACACGCATACAATCCTCCCCATGTCATTGGGGAGCTCAAAATACGTGGCGAGAAAGACATTTTGGCGCAGAAATTGTGGAAGACCGCCCAGATCACTCAAAACATGCCCACGGTAGATTATAACAAAATCATGAAGTCAGATGACGCCTCTGACGGCGAGGAGGCCATAAAAGATTGGTGCTTGAAGCTTTGGCAGTATGGGTTCACGCTTATTGACAATGTTCCCGTTACTCCCGAAGATACACAGAGGCTTTGTGAGAAACTCATGTACATACGCCCTACGCATTACGGTGGGTTCTGGGACTTCACCTCTGACTTGGGCAAAAAGGACACCGCGTATACGAACTTCGATATTTCCTCGCACACCGATGGGACGTACTGGTCTGATACTCCAGGGCTACAGCTTTTCCATCTTTTGTATCATGACGGCACCGGTGGAACCACTTCCTTAGTGGACGCTTTCCAGTGCGCGCAACACTTGAAGCAGAAGCACCCAGAAAGTTACGAACTTTTGACCCGGATCCCTGTGCGGGCCCATTCGGCGGGGGAAGAAAAGGTTTGTATCCAGCCGGATATTGCGCAACCTGTGTTCAAACTTGATCTTGACGGAAACTTGATCCAAGTCAGGTGGAACCAAAGCGATAGATCTTGCATGGACAGATGGGACAACCCAGAAGATGTTCCTCGCTTCTACAAGGCCATCCGTCAATGGTACAACATCATCAGCTCTCCCGAAAACGAAATCTTCTACCAGTTAAGGCCCGGCCAGTGCTTAATCTTCGACAACTGGAGATGCTTTCACCTGAGAACGGAATTCACCGGCAAGAGGAGACTATGCGGCGCATATATCAACCGCGATGATTTTGTCAGCAGATTGAAGTTGCTCAATCTAGGGAGACAAGCTGTATTAGATGCCTTATGATATAACGAGAAGTGCTTGCGTGAAGGCTGGAGCTGGAACGGGAGTAAATCAATGAGGAGATTCCGTAAGAGACGTTTAATTCCGGAAGGAGTATATTGGCTTGTGTTTCGGTGGATTTGGAAGAGCCTCCGACTTACTTGAGACATCCAGTCAGCAGTTGGGCTGATAGTATTCAGTATGAACATACTAAGCAGCAGTAGTAAAATGTAAAACATGGATGAAAAAGGCCTGGGGCCATGTGACTACACATTACACTTATCCGTTGAGAACAACAGAGCAGATTTCCGAAAGATATTTTCGACTCTCTCCTCAAGTGGCTCGTATTTCCTTCTGAAAATCCCTTCTGAAAATTATGAGAAAGCTCCTCGACTATCAAAGAAGGTATTTGCTTCCTTATTTCGAAGTACATGAACAGTTTCAAGTGGCTCTGTTCACCCTCAAGTAACGTGTGGACGAATTAACAAACTTGTTGACACATTACTAATATATTCTGGATCTAACTTTGGCACTCTTCACAAAAAAAGAATACACCAGTGGGAATTCACCCAAGGTAAAACCTCGTTTAATAGAAGTTCTGTGGCTTTTTTTATGCTCTCATACAAAGATTAATTTACTATATCCATTTATCAAACGTATCTTGTAGAATCAATGGAAGATAGGAATCTTGTCCCAGTCCCATGGGTTGTTGAAACGCAAAGCAACATCCAACTTTGCAATAGAGTCCAATTCCGCGTCAGAAAGATCAAAGTCGTTGACCTCCAAGTTCTGCAACAAACGCTCGGTCTTGTTCGACTTAGGAATAACAGCAATGCCTCTTTGAGTGGCCCATCTCAACAACACTTGGCCGGCAGACTTGTTGTGTGCGTTGGCAATGGAAACAATATCGTCGTGTTCAAAAAGAGTAACACATTCCTTAACCTTGGGGTGGTTCAACTCCACAAACGATTGGGGCCCGAACGAAGAGTATGCAGTGATAGCAATGCCCTTGGACTGGACGTACTCAATCAATCTGGGTTGCTGCAAGTATGGGTGATGCTCAATTTGCAACACCGCAGGAGGGATTTCGGCACCCCTAAGCAAATCTTGGATCAAAGAGCCAGAAAAGTTCGAAATACCGATGGATCTAATCTTTCCCTTCTTGACCAACTTCTCCAAAGCTCTCCAGGTGTCGAGCAAAGGCACATCTTCGTAGTGGAAGTTGTTACCATCGCCACAGTAGAAGCCAGGAGGGTACTTTTCCTCGAAAGGAACGAACTTGAAAGCAATGGGGAAGTGAATCAAGAACAAGTCCAAGTATTCCAACTTCAAGTCGCTCAAGGTACGGTCCAACGCTTTTTCCACGTTGTCTGGGTGGTGGAAGTTGTTCCAGAGCTTGGACACCACAAACAACTCGTCACGCGACGCCAAGCCCTCGTCAATGGCTCTGTTCAAACCTTCGCCCACCTCTTTCTCGTTTCCGTAGTCTTGAGCACCGTCGAACAATCTGTATCCGACCTTGATGGCATTGTAGATGGTGTCTGCACAAGTGTCGTTGGTGACTTTCCAGCACCCAAAACCCACCTGGGGCATGTCGTATCCGGAGTTCAATTTGATAGTAGACATTTTGGTTCAATTTTATTTTATTTTCCCTTCTAAAAATGTGTGAAAAGAAAAAGAAGTATGAAGCAAGGGTTTTTTTTTTTAACGGTGGGATTGTTCGCGAGATCTGGCAAATATATATAGCCCCACTTGAGAATGGCGTGGAAATATATCTGGCAACTGGCGTGGTCAAAAGATTGCGGGGCCCCATTGCCTCCACCGTCCGCAGTGGCAGACTCCATTGTGCACCCCGTCCGGAGAAGCGAGAAATGCCGATCCAATGCCGATCCAGCCGGCCCACCGCGAATGGGTTCCAATTGGAGTAACCACTCCAGAATCGCGCATCCAGAATCGCGCATCCAGAATCGCGCATTTATGTTTAAAAAAAATCCGAATTTGCATCCGAATACGGCTTTTGACTACCGAAATGGTACACAAAGGTGGTCAAAATCTTGGGGTTTTTGTGGGGGAGTTTAAGACAGTTTGACATTAGGTTTGGCCGAGTTTTTGCGACGCTTTTCACGAATGGCGGGGAATTAAGCTTCTGTGATATTTTGGCTAACCTCGGGGTATAGTAAATTGGAAACGCTTGGTGGCACTCAATGGCACTGGCACTCACTGGCACTCAAAAGTGCTGTCCCGAGGCCACTTAAGAAACAAATAAATAAATAAATAAATAAATAAATCAAGAAGCAAAGGAGCAAAGGAGCAAAGAAGGAACAAAAAGCCTTCGTATTTATTGGAAATAGATTGATTATTCCTTGCGTTGGGTTATTTTTAAGATGGCCGCGTGGTAGTAGTCCCCACCAATTATTGCCCCACGTAAGAAAGGTGGCACTTTGAGGTGAGCCTTAACATGGGAGTGATGGGGGCCCCATAGAATTAGCTGGAACGAGAAAATAGAATGTTTTCAACAAACGACCTATATTCAATTGTACCTGTTGCTCTGCTTGCTGCTGGTTGGACCATTCCAGAAAAGCCTTATACGGGTGGATTATTTTTCTAGTTTATTCTTTAATTAATTCACATTGAGGCCAATATAGACCCAAATCCTCTTGGTGTAATGGCTGCGAAATCTGGGGCAGTACATAATTCCAAGGTGCGCTCTGCACATTTGCATAGAAAATGATTATCTACACCTTTCAAAGTTTCCAGAGAATTCAAACCTGTTTTTTTTTTTTTCTTTTTTTTTTTTCTGAATAGACGTGGGACAAGGTTGTCATTATACTAAGGCTACTCAAAATAATTGTGAAAACACCATATCCAGCTCATAGTACTGATCTAACCCTAAAAACTTAGTGTCAGTGACTTTTTTACTTGGTAGAAAGTGACATGGATCCTATCAAGTCAATATGCCTTTTCGTTTGAACGAATGCCTAAATGCTTGGTCTTCAAAAAGTGCGAGCACCAGTCTCAAATGGTAAAGTTTTTGTTGTATTTTTTACGCTATAATAACTTCTTGCTTGATTGACAGGAGATGGCACCACAGATAGAGACGGGCACTGGATGTTTTTTCGGAAGAGGAACATCCAAAATCTTGAAAATCGCGGCTCGGGTTTTCTATTAAAAGTATTACCAGTGTCTGTGTTTTACTTAACTAACACACGCCCCTATGAACTTTGACTGCAAGCAAGTTAAGGTGTATTTTTGCTTTCAATGGGACATTCTTCTAGAGGCAGTTTCAAACAATGAACAGCTCCTTATCACGTCTCAAGCCATTATGTATAGGGCAGGTGGTGTTTTTGAGTTACTGAATAATGTTCTGCCCCATGGATTTGAGCCTGTAATCCATTACACAGGGGACATTGTTCCTATCTCGCTCAGCAGTAGCTTTGCCCGCAATGCTGGGTCCGATGTTAGTAGGTCTAGGTCTAGCCATTCATTAGGGGATAGCAGCAACAAGGTTGTTCTAAGATTACCTAACATCAATCCAAAATATGTAGCCTTCTCCATGATAACAAAGTTGAAAATTATCGCAAAACATTCCAAAACTTACTTTTCCGTTGCAAACACTCTCTGACCCATTTGAGGAATAACCCATTTGAGGAATAACCCATTTGACGAATGACCCAAACAAAACGTGTTTGTGGAAACGCACATTCTTTTGTTTCTAATTTCCCTATTCTCTCTTCATCGACAAGTACTGGCAAATTGCAAGCGAGGTGCGAGTTCTCATGACTTTCAACCTCAACACTTCACATGCAGACATTGCAACAGTTATAGGTGCTTTTGTTCTTTACATTGCCCACTGGTATTTCAAATACCAGGGATAGAGGGATTTTTCCAATGCAACTCCTGTCCATCTTTATCCCCCTGTTTATATCCCATAGGAGGAAGCAAAGAAAACATCTTTAGAAAGACTAATATCACTGCATTGGCGTAGCCAAAAGACGCGTCGCAGCCTCTACTTAACAATCACCACAATCACCACAATCACCACAATCACCACAATCACTACAACGACCACCCAATGACCAATCACCACTCACAAAAACAAATACTATAATTTATAATAGGAAAAATGCAAATATATCGAACACATTCTGATCCCACCCCGAACGTACCTGGAAGTTCCAAAACACATTCCCAGAATAATATCATAACCACACCGCACCACCCATGCCGCGCACGTGCCGGCCACACCACGCTTACCTGCCGGATCCAACCACGGGTAAACATCGCAGTACAGTGATCCTCCTGTAATTCGGCGACATCTTTTCAGGCAGTTTTCAGAGGTTTTCCAGAGGGGTGAGGGATTCTGGGTCACGTGATGAGAATTCGAATCTATATACAGGACAACACACTTAACGAGCCTCTATGGAATAGATGATTTCTATCGGGTTACCGTTTTTTCGTCCGGAAAAATAGAAGTTCATGTCCTGAGTGGTAAAGGGAATCGTCAATTTTGGCTCAGTTTATCAATGTGCTCAAAAAGTCTACTTTACGTCTGTGACTCTACTGACTCTGCGTCATATCCTTTGGAAAGGCATAATAAAATAAAGAGTGTTTTATATCTAGGCCAGAAATATATGTTCGATGAGCTTCAGTCACTCTCAAGTA
>JAJMHT010000060.1:52210-82977 GCA_030583145.1 Metschnikowia vanudenii | reverse complement strand
CAAAAGTTGGAATTGTTTATTTATAAACAAACTTGAAAGGCTAATCAGCTGCCACGCTTTCTTTCACCTTGCCCGGTGCTCGTAAATAGTGCACCAAAAGGCGTGATCTTTTACTGGAGAAATAGAAAGTCGACTTACCTTTCAGACGAGCTCATCAACGAGGTCTCCAACTGTTCAACATTACGCTTTATATTTTCACCTTGTGACTTAGAACTGTATAAAAATCTATTAGTTTATAAATTTTCTTTTCCCCTCTTTCAGGGTACTTTTCATCCCTTTTGGAATCACTTGATGCAATAATGTAGCTTGGGGCAAGGTGCCATATATCTGCCTCGTGCTGTTTCCGCTTGTTCTTTTTTCTTTTTCGTCTACGCTGGTAATATTTCTTGGTATTGAAAGCTTTACAATCCAAAAAAAAAAAAAAAAAAAAAAAAAAAAAAAAAAAAAAAAAAAAAAAAAAAAAAAAAAAAAAAAAAAAAAAAAAAAAAAAAAAAAAAAAAAAAAAAAAAAAAAACAAAAAGAATAAGAATAAGAAAAAGAAAAAGAAAAAGAAAAAGAAAAAAAAAAAACCTGCCTAAGTCAAGAATCAATGCTGATGAAGCCTCCTAGTATTGTGTTAGAAGGACAATATTTTCCTTTTTTAGAAATCATTTCCACTGACGCATTGGTTTTTGGCTTCCAGAAAAACTCATTAATTCTCATAAGTTTTTAAAAACTTCAAATAACATCCCCAATTAAAGATTTCATGATAAAATATAAAAAGAACACAGGACAAGATTTAGTCGAATATTATCACTTAAAATAACATCTCAATAATTTTCTCTTTCGTCAACAGCTTTTTTGAGTACGATCCGTCAACATTCCTAATACAGCCAAAGAAAATTGCAGAATGCGCTACAAAACGATTCACAAATTATTCCCCATTGAAAGTCTTCTGAATTCATAATTTAATTTAATTTAACTTTCACTTCACTTTATTTAACCAATTTTGAGTTCCTATTTTTTCTGCATCATTCTGAATTGTTTTCCATCAAAAAAAAAAACCTAAACAAACTATACGCTTCGCTTTTCAAAAAATTACAGCACCGCAATTTCGCATATGATCTCCCACTACACTACTCAGTGCGGCCCTACGAAGCTTAACTAACGTTGATCGGACGGGAAACAGTGCTTTATTCGTGGTGTGGCCGTAACTGGGAATTTCTGGTTAAATTTGTGACCATACGTTTCACATGAATAGATATTTCAAAAAAAGATACTGCTTGGAGCTGTCATCCTTAATCTAGTTTATGTCTGGTCCATTTAGTGGAGATATGACGGATATAGCTCAATGACTTAGTTTGGGACTCTTTGACCCCCAAATAAGCACTTAATTGCCCTCTTACAATGTAGCACACAATTTACAATAAACTCAAACAGCGATATCTACTTTCAGTACCTTAGCCAGACGTATTGTAGGTTTTTTTCTATATTTATATAGTTTTTTCTATAATACGATTCGTTTCTTTAAAAAAAAATACTAAAGTTGTGGTTTAAAGTATCTCAAATGAACAGAGGGTGAATATTGCCATCACTAATATTAAGTTTTTTAGGAATTTTTTTTTTTTGAAAGAAACATCTCATTAAAGGCTGTAATTGAAAAGTGACCAGTACTTCCCAACTACAAAAAAATTATATCGTCAGAGCTAGGAAGGGACAAAATATGAATCAATAAATAAAACTACTTTCAAAAAGTCTCTTGAAGGAGACTATCACGTACTGGGGTTCTCAGACTGTTTTGTCACAGTTATTCGTGGTCAGGGTTGTGAAAGACAACCTAATTACGACGGTTTTACCAGAGTACTAAATCGGTAACATCAGATGAAATATTCCCTCTAAGAATTGGTAAGATCCAAGACAAACTTATGTCATGTAACAAATACAAAGATCATTAAAAGAATATCCCTTAAAATTGCAGTCTATTTAACGGCAAAAATCCACATATATATCTTAAATAGATATTTGGTCCGTTAGTATATGGTCAAAACTTATTTAACAGGTAAATTGTTTAACTTGAGATCTTCAAACGTGTTGTAGTCTCCTGCAGTGCGTTCGCTTGTCAACAACCTAACTAATCAACATCTTTATTTAACTCGTTACCGAACTTCTCGTGCTGGTGTTCAATTATTTATTCGGATCAATTCCCTGTGACGGGCTGTTTACCTTTTTATCAGATAATTACTGCCATATATATAGATTCCGGAAGATTTGTTTGAGTTTCTTCTTATCTATATTGCTTACTTGGGACAATAGCAAGTCAGCATTAGCGAGGGTAGTAGGTTTTGGTAGCCCGAGTCAAATTAGGGAACAAGCTACTTCGGGCCTTCTCAATTGGACAACTGTATTTGGATTTCCGATCACTTTTCCGCCTAAAGCTTGCTCAGGCTCGTCAGCCTTAACCAGGTTTGTTTCGCCTTAAGATCTCTGAAGTAATAAATGGTCCTTCTCGGGTTACTAGTATTATTATAGCTGAGATAGATTTTGGTAAAAGGCTCTCAAATATTGACAAGTGTTTGTGGGTCGACCGAAAGTCTGCTATTTCAAACCCCCAGATTTAAAAGGGCTTAAACAAAGGTAACTAGAAGTCGAGCTAACAGAAGAACAAATACACTAATATTTTCATGTCAGCAAGTAATGGAGGTGAATGATGTATGAGAAACAACGGAAGACCCCCGAGACAATGCGTTGAATCGTATAATGAACGGTCAATTTGGATATGACAAAAACAAACATGTTCCTTGCAGATTTGAAGTGGAAAAGCAAAACTAGTGATACAAACATGAACCTAGTAGCCTTAAAAGTTTACCACCCTTTTTGAAAAATGCTGTCTTTTGCGAGGCACAGAGTAATGAAACACTACATATTGCAATATCGCAACCTTGTTCATTTGCAGTAGTGGAAAGAACTGGACATGTGTTTCATTTCTTTTTTGAGGAATGTTTTTGTTAGTCCACGTAGAATATCGAACAGTTTTGCAATTTTTGATGTAATTATTATTGTATTTTTTTCTTTAAAAACTTAAAAAAGGGAGTGCCAAAATATCCTTGGGGAATTTGTCTGGCCTCTAGCGAGGAGCGCACCCTGTCCCAGAATCCATTGAAGGAAATGAATCTCCAATTGTATGTCAATGATTTTAAACAATTTTTTCACACTTGGATCATTCTGTGAAAAGTTTTTAGGAAGGAAAGAAAAAACAAAAAAAAAAACAAAAACAAAAAAGCAAAAACAAAAACAAAAACAAAAAACTTCCAGACTGGTGGGGCTCTGGAACAATTCTGTTGTTGTAGAAAAGTAAGAAGCACCTGAACCGACAGAAATCCACAACACAACTCTTTAATAAACAACATGTTCTTAATATAAAAACACACTAAGCTTAGCTTGAGAATACTTTTGAGGTCCCATTAAAAATAACCAAATCTCCTGAAAATATCTTGCACAAAACAAAATCCCCAAATAAATAAGATAACTTCATAAAATCCCCTAAAAAATAACTCCACAAACCAATCTCTTCAGCATACTTCAAATAGGAATCTTTCAGGCTTCAGGCTTCAGGCTTCAGGCTTCAGGCTTCAGGCTTCAGGCTTCAGGCTTCAGGCTTCAGGCTTCAGGCCAATTCGCGTCCCGCGGCCCTGGGCCCCCGCGCGTTCCATTGTTTACACCTGGGTTCGCCCCAAAACGCACCACCATGAGGCCTCACAAGAACAAGCCAACTTGGTAGCAAGAAAAAAACTACGCACGCACTTTTGGTGCACGCAAACAAAACAACAAGAGAACAAAACCACATTTAGGATATTCTCAACCACGGCATTTTCTTGTTGCTCTTTTCATCTTTGTTCAGACGCTGCTGCCACCTCTTCTACATGAAATGGCTGCCCCGAGCGGCGTCCCAGCGCCGGATCCTACCGACCCTAGTGACCCTCGGAACCCCAGGAACCGTCTTCGTGTGCCGGAGGACGACTATACTTTTGCCCCACCACCTATGAGTGCATACTCCATTGCAGTTTTCAGCAACAACTCAACCACCACCCCGGAGTCAGTGCTGGCCCTGGCGGGTAATCGATACCTGGTGAAAATTAAAAACAATGCGGCTTTGCAGGACTCGTTGAAACGCAAACTCTCGTTACATTTCCAACGCTCGCCGTATCCATCGTCTTCATCGCCTTCTTCTGGAAACGGGCCTAGACTGCTGAACCCAGTGAAATCGCTCGGCATAGACCTGCTCAATGACATGGGTGCTTCCCAGTCTGTGGGTGCCTCGCATCTGGCTACAATTTCCGCCACGTCTCCTGCCCTTTTTGCATCTTCACACGAACATATTGCCATTTCCCCTCATAGTTTTACCACGCCTGGTTCAGGTACTCTTGTCAATGATGCCGGTCCAGGAAACGCTAACAATACCTCTGACTCGTCAAATTTGGTAAATGAGGACACCCCTGGTCATCTCAGTAATAATAGCAACAGCAACAACATCAGCAGCCACAGTCATAATAATGTCAGCCACAACAATACCACTGATGGTTCCAGTAATGGTACCAATAACAACAATAGACCCCACATCAGTCATGGTCTCCTCATTGAAGGACAAGATATTCTGCAGAAATCATTGGCCGAGTCAAACTCAAGGTCCTTTCACCAAAAACTGCGGCTATCACCTGACATGGAATACCCGCCACGGGCGCACACTCCTATTCCTGACAATAGGTCGAGACCTGACCTTTTGTCCAATAGAAATGATGATCAACTCGCCTTGAGACTCACGTCGGGATCTTTGAAAAGAGCTTCGGGCTCTCCTCAATCTAATGCCCGCTCTGTTGTTCTGCCTTCTGCCACACCGGATCATGCATCGGAAAATGCCTTTTTTTCTTCAATTCCGCCTCGTCCCGTCTCTAACGGTTCCTTGACCAAGAGATCTAGAATCACCAGGCGCTTCCGCTCATTGGGTCCTCCCAAACGGGCATCTGAAATGGTTCCAGCCATGCAACTTGGAACTTCGTCCGATACTCATATCGAGCAAGAGTTGGCTCATGCCGAAGCTCGTCTACCGCTTCCGGAACCGCGTCTAAACTCCACAGAAGCACGTGAAGGCCTAGACCCACAATCTTCTGTACCGCAAAGTAGGATGGATGTCCCCAAATCCTTAGCTGGTCCCTCCTTGAAGGAAGAATCTTCATTTTCGAAACGCGTCGTTTCTACTGACTCAGACTTTTTCAAGTCTCTCAAACGGTTGAAAGAGGCGTCGCCAAATAATAACGTTTTCCCTACCAATTTAACCCGCCGGCCCAAATCTCCGTCTAATCTTTCAATAAGAACAACAAAAAATGACCAATCCCTTGTTCCCACTTGCGTTGTACATCCACATGCTCATCCACTGGACCAACCTCCAGCAAGTCGCCATTCTCACATGCGCCAGCCTCTAAAGGATGTCTCACCGGACCTTTTAAATATGCCTCATGGCTCGGATGGCTTCAAGAAACCTCGGATTCCTAATGTTCATCCGCCAGAAAATCGCGCCATACCCAAGGACCCAACCCCTCAAATAGAAGCAAAGCCGAGATCCGCGCGATCTTTTGCTGCCCCTGCTCGGAACAATAATTATGGCTCAGAAGACGATTACAGGAAGAAGATTATTTATGTCAATTCAAGAGAATATGAAAAGCTCGAAATTCTAGGCAGAGGCGGCTCTTCAAAAGTTTACAAAGTACGTTCTCTCTCAGACAAGAAATCATACGCGCTAAAGAAAGTCTCTTTCGACCAATTTGATGAATCGTGCGTCCGAGGGTTTAAGGGTGAAATCGATTTGTTGAAAACACTCAGAGATGAGGTTAGAGTGGTTTCACTAATAGATCACGCAGCTAGTGCTGGATCATTATATTTACTCATGGAATGTGGTGAGATTGACTTAGCACATGTTCTTCAGAATAAGTTGACGTCCGACTCCAAGTTAGACACAAACTTTGTCCGTTTCCACGCTTCAGAAGTCTTCCACTGCATTCAAGCTGTGCACAATGCGGGCATAGTCCACAGCGACCTCAAACCCGCCAATTTCCTATTTGTTGGTGGGATCCTTAAGATCATTGACTTCGGAATAGCAAATGCGGTCCCCGACAACACGGTGAACATCTACCGCCACTCACAAATCGGTACGCCAAACTACATGGCACCAGAAGCCTTGGTTGAGGTGAATAATACATTAAGTGTATCTTCCAAGGGTCCATCCACGACTTGGAGAGTTGGGCGCCCCTCCGATATCTGGTCTTGCGGGTGTATCTTATATCAAATGGTATACGGTCGTCCCCCATATGCTGGCTATTCGGGACAACAAAGGATCATGGCCATAATGAACCCTCAGATAAAGGTGCAATACCCGGCCATGGGCCTTGGCGAGATTCCTGTTCCAAAAAGTGCAATTGTTTTGATGAAAAAGTGCTTAGAGAGAAACCCCAGCGATAGATGGACGGTGGAGCAGTGTCTCGATTGCGATTTCCTTAAACCCAAAGCAGTCAACGAAAGCTTTGTGAAAGACTTTTTCAAAAGTGCGGTTAACTTGGGATACCAGGGTCAAAGCCCCGACAGCATAGATGAGAAGCTGTACAATGAACTCGTCTCCAATATCCTCGGTCAGATTAAAGACCTTAATTTTGCATAAACATTCGGCGTTTGCCTCAGCGCGCGCTAAAATCATATAATACAAGCCATGTGGTAGGCTCTAACAGAGAAATTAGCTCTATATTAATATTTAATTTTTTGATTGTTTTCCGTAGTCTTCTGAACCTTTTGTTTTGTTTGGGGTGCGAGAGGCGAGCTTCGATCAACGAGGACCCAACTTCTCCAAGACGCGAGGGCCTTGTTCCTCCCACTCCTGCTTGGAAATCCACATGTGGTCCTTGTTAGCCATGATATTGGCTAAGACTGCGCCTCCGATGAAAACCATATGTCTTCTTCTTGGAGGGTCCTCGATTCTGACCTTGAATTTGTCTAACCTGGAAGCGTCGCCATGCAACACACGGGTCAACCACAACTGCTTCAACTCCTTCTCCAAACGCGAGGGCAAGCCCGGGTACATGGAGGAGCCACCCGATAACACCACCGCCTTGAAAAGAGACGAGCGAATATCCACATCTGCAGCTTGGATGGTGTTAAACAAGGTTTCTCCTACACCAGCTTGTTCCACATCGACCAAGTTCGGCTGGAATAAGCATTCAGGGGCCTCGAAACGCTCAGAGCCAAGCTTGATAACGCGGCCGTCGGGCAACTCATACTGTTCGACCAAAGTGGTAGTTTCGGTGGCGAGCTTCAGGTCCAAGGCCAAGTCACACGACACATAGCACAACTTCTCCTTGATCTGACGCACCGTCTCGAAATCGGCGGTCCTGTTGAACGCATAACCACGGCGCAACAACAAGTTGATCAAGTTCCGTGTGACATCCCTTCCAGCTACGTCCAAGCGTCTGGTCAAGTGGTTCAACACCACCGACTCGTATACAGGAACGATATGGGTGACACCGTCACCAGAATCTACAACCACGCCCGAGCTCAAACCCTGGGCGTATAGGGCCAACACAGCCTGGATCGCAACATACACGCCTCCGAACTGGTACTTTTCAAACATCACGTCGCACATGGTTTCCCTGTTTTTCAATGGGTTCATGGGGGGTTCTGTTAACAAGATCTTTTCTCCTTGTGTGGGCACCTTCATGCGCTCGTAGAACGCGTAGTCCCATAAATGCTCCATGTCCTCCCAATTCTTGATGATTCCGTTTTCCATTGGGTAGCTGATTTGCAAAAGAGACCGCACTTCGCTAGCCTCACTGCCGCACATAATGTCTTTGATTTCGATGTTATCGGGCACCAACGCATTGCGTTCCTCGGCCCTCAAAATGGGTCTTCCAACCAACGACGGGAACGTGTAGTCGGGAAAATTCGTGCCTGCCCGGCCGATCTTGACGAATCCGGTACCCTGGTCTAGAACTGGTGGTGTTAGTAACATGTCTATGTTGGAGCGAGGGGGTTAAGGGGCCGGCACCGCAACGTCATAAAAAGGAACGTTTGCAAAGGATACCCCTGCGGATTCGGCAATTGAAGATTGTGAAAATAGCAGCACACATACCTATTGGCGCACCGCTCATGGGAAAAAGTTTTTATGTGAAGTTATGTGAAGTTATGTGAAGTTATTTGAAGTTATTTGAAGTTATGTGAGTTTTTTGGTGGTTTTCTATGAGGGCTATTTTGCGGAGTCGAGGATTTGGTGCGAATCGAGGCGCAACTCGGTAGTGAGATATGGCCCGGGGCTGTGTGTGCAGGTCTGTAGTCAGGCTGGCCACTGGTGGCAGAGATAGGAAACGAGAGTGTGAGTTTTTGAGTGTGTGAGTAGTGAATTTGTGGGTTGTAAGTTTGTGGGTTGTAAGTTTGTGGGTTGTAAGTTTGTGGGTTGTAAGTTTGCTTTTAAGTGGTGGCGTCTTAATTTGGCACATTTTTTTTCTCAGTTTAAACTGTTTTGTTGGGGGTCAATGGCGTGGGATAGTGAGTATTTTATAAGGGTCGAGTGGAGCATGAGCAGGCACAAGCAAGAGCTTTCCGCACATGTTAGGGGGGTTTAGTGCGATGTGATTATGGGTATAACGATTGGAGTGGTGTCCTGTGACGGCCTGGTTAAGGGGCGTATTGGACTTATGTCGTTTGAATCTTTCAAGTTTTCTTTCACATCCCAATCATCCATTATACGGTGTTGAAGAAGAAAATGATCTTCGGCGTATCGAAGGTTCATGGATTTACGTCCTCCTGGAGAAATATATGCCATGGATCATTTTTCTCTGTTTTACCTGAAGCAATAGCCACCCTAGGGTATTATTTTTCAAGTAAAGTATGCTAAGACTGGGAAGAGTTTGTGGGTTCTTATTTACAAGACGTATCCGTCCTTTAAGTAGGTGTTGAATTCATTGTACCTGACTTAATGTCTCAAATCTGACTCAGTAGTTCCGGCTAGGGGTTTAGTACTGGTTGTAAAGTCGTAGTACGACTCTTTCACCAAGGATACTAAAGTGGACTTTCTGCACTGAGAAATGGCCCAAAAAAAAATACCATTAAAAAATACCAATAAATAAAAAATACCAATAAATAAAAAATACCAATATGTATATTACAAAATATTAACCTCAGTGTTAGGGACCTCATATCATTCGACTAACTCTTCACGTGACTCGTCTATGGTCTCGTCCCGCATTAGTCATCCCTCTATTAGCAATCGTCTCTTATAGACACACCATATGGAAACTATATAAACAGGCAGCGATATCCTCTGGAGATTGCTACCTTTACTGATCATCACTGAAATACACAAGACATATTAACCAGCCGGACTACCTAGATCCTGACACTCAGATGCACTAAGCCGTATTTACCAGACGAACATCGCACACCACTAGTGCAGGATTATAGCCGCGTCTGCATTGGCCCTACATTGCCGGAACCACCAAATGGCCTACAAAATTGTTAGAAAGGTAACAATTTAAGATAAGCTTGTGGTTAGTTCGACTTTTCTATGAAGAAATATTTTAAAGGTTGTGGCATTTAAGTTGAAGAAACTTTAGTCTGCAAGAAATATCCTGGAAAATAGTATTCTAATGTATTCTAATTTAGATGCATTTTGAGCTCAGTGTAGGAGAATCTTTCACCATGAGGAAAGAAGTTGCCAAGCGACTTGAATGTTTCATTTAATCTTTTTGTTCTGGTATACTAATGAAAATTTGCAGATAGTGCTAGAGTCAATAGTGGGTCTGGCGGGGAGCTTATAGGGTGACAGAGGCTGTAATGTTCATAATGTACTTTGTCAAGCCCTGAAAGTATTTTACTGATAGGATACTTTATTGTAAAAATTCTTGGTTTATAAAAATTCTTGGTTTATAAAAATTCTTGGTTTATAAAAATTCTTGGTTTATCAAAATTCTTGCTTTCTAAAATTTTCTTGCTTTATTAAAAGTCTTGCTTTATAACAAGTCTTGCTTTCTAAAAAATTCTTGCTTTATAACAAGTCTTGCTTTCTAAAATTTTCTAAGTGGTAAAATTGCACATCTTCAAAAGACTGGGCCCAAAAGCCCTAGCTGTTTCATTAGGTCACGCTGAACCCGGTCGCCAGAGGTTGAGACGAAGGAGTGGCTTGCCTAGAGGAGACTTCTACGACTTAGTACCTCAGGCATAAGTTCTTAGAATTAATGTGCAAGATTGGAAGCTTGTGTTATCATACTTCACCAAAATACTTAGGGTACTAAAACTCATATGACTAAGTAAACACTTAACCGTTAACAGTGTTATAGACAGAGTTGGATGAACCCTTAGGATCAGTTGAATTGAGGTCTTTCCTTATTTGTCTAACAAGTGAGCAGCTTGAGGGAATAAAATGCAATTAAAAAACTTCTCTAGATATCTCAGGCAGGATACCAACTATTGATTCGGTTGTATACGAGCCCCAACCTTTGTTCAAGGGTCATATCCTTACAGAAGGATACTCATATGGCACACTGAATATGGAGCCTTGAGGTAGAAGGATAATTCTTATATAAGCTTTATAATCTTTCAAATACCTTATTTTGAAGGGCGTTTGACCACTCTCGGTGTGTTTCAAAAAAACAAACAAAATCCAATTTGTAGAACCACCCAAATCGGTAATCTGAAATCAGATGGAATGAGGAAATACTTCCGAAACACACATCCAATTCAGCCAGTCAAAAAACTGTGGGCCTAGGCTACCGAAGTTTTTTTTGGTTGTATTTGTCTTCGCAGAGACACCCAGTCATAAACTAATACATCCTACTACCCAAATCCCGTGGTGGAGTCTCCAAAGGTTGTGTCTCATACTCGCAAATGATGAAAATGGCCCGATTTAGAGCCTAATGTTGTGAAAGCACGCCTAATCCATAGCTAAAGGTAACAGTTGCTGAAATCAAGATTTAAACAGGATGCAAATACGCAGTAGGGCTCACCAGCTTTAACTTAATTGATATGGGAAATCCCTTGGTCAAAAAGCATACATAACAGTTCAACACAAGGCAGCGTGTGATTCTCACCTGGTGAAATTCCTACCACAAGTAATTCCCCTATAACTAATTGCTCATCATATCAAGTCTCTAGCTAGTGCTTAAGCAGCACATGGATCACCTCAACAACAACCTCCTACTACTCAGTAGTGACATAATAATATATAATTTTCATGTCAAACGCAACTGAAAAACCACCCCTAGGAGGCCGTTTTCGTGGGGACGAAGTATGCAAATGTCAAGTATGAAGTATGCGTCTTGATCTCCGACTCGATCTTCGTCACTTGTTTCCAGTTAAACTGCTCGTCTCCCTCACGTATACGAAGACCCTTACCGAAAGGATTATAACTAGGCTCTGGTTCGGGCAGAGCGGTTTCTCCGTCCGCTTCTCCGTCCGCTTCACTCAATGCACGCTTCTCACCCACGGAGCTCGCAAGTTCGCCCACCTTGACCAGTCTTCTGCTCTCTATTCCTTGTGACTTGCGGCCTTGGATGTGCTTCAAGCGTTTGATCACGTCGTTGACATCGCGCTCCATCTCCTTGCGTGCCTCCCAGCGACGGCCGGCAATTTCCACCATTTCGATGTCGGTCCACTCGTACTTTTCAAGTGCCTCGATGGTTTTATCGACTTGTTCGATGCACGGACTGAAACAACAGATGCCCACCCGTTTATCGGAGGCGATGACCGACGTTAAGTTGGGAATTGCTGTCCATGGGGATGGCAAGTCAAGGAAAACCGCATCACACGAAAGATTTCCGTTTGTGAGGTCCGATTCGGGCAACCCAGATATATCAAAACCATCGTTGCAAACGTCGCGGTGAGTGATGACACAGTTTTTCTGCAAGAGGCCGTGCTCATGCAATTCTCTTTGTGCCTCCAAGAAACGAGGCTCGTGGAACTCGTATGTGAACACCCGGCCATCCTCGCCCACTGTACGAGCAAACGCGTGAGTGAATGACGCAGACCCCGTGCCGGCTTCAATAATACGCGATCCACTGGTGATCCCAAGTCTTTGCACTATGTACGACGAGTCTGGGGTGTATACAATCTGTGTTCTGTGTGGAAGCGAAACGGTCCAGAGTTCAGGCGTGGGGTGAAGGAGATGCACGAAACCTTTGTCCTTGACTCCACCCATCTGCGACCCGTATTTCATGCCAATCATACGGTCGTGTTCGAAGTTACCGAACCGAGTATTGAGCAATTCTCCTTTCGTAACTGTGAACGGTTTGATTAGGCCCCTGCTGATGAACGCCAACACCATGTCTCCCTCTTCGATGTGGTCCTTGTATTCGTAGAACGACATTTTTAGAAGTGATTTGGTGTGGAGGTTTGGTGAATTATTGGTTGTTTCTGTCTGTTTTAGTAGGGAGCTAACACAGATGGCAGACAAATATAGATTTGCGTGGAAAACGTTTTGTACTTTGCAATTTTGTGCTGTAAGCAAATGAGATAAGTTTAGGGGTTGAAACGCTTGGGTGGTTGAAACGCTTGGGTGGTTGACGTCGTAAGGAATTTTCCCTATGTTTTTTTTTTGTCGTTCGTCAACTTAGAGCTTTTTTCAGCTATCACTTCAGGAATGTGCTTTACATTTCTCATCGCGATGCGGCCGGAGAAAATCAAGCGTGGGGTGCGCCTGGACTGTTACCCAAAAGAAAAACCAGATTTATCGCTTGCAGCAGGAAAGCTGCTGAAATATGTTTTTGTGGGTGAAAATTCCAGGAATATCCCATATAGTTTTTGCAATCGGCAATAATGACGGAATATAACTTTGGATTTTAAGTTATGCAAGCGGTTCTGTGATAGGGACGGTTTGATACCGATTTTCTTTTTTTTTTTTTTTTTTTTTTTTTTTTTTTTTTTTTTTTTTTTTTTTTTTTTTTTTTTTTTTTTTTTTTTTTTTGCTTCAACTGCAAGGACAAGGGGGGGCTCCGACTGGAACAATGTTGCAAAATATCACCCACCTTCGTTCTATCTTTGGCTCAAGGTAAAATTTTTTGACGAGCAAACTTTTTCAACGGGAAAATTTTCAACGCTAAAATGGTCTTGGTTCAGCTATTTGGATCTCTTCGGAACCAGTAGTTGATTATTCCACGGAGACCGGTAATCCATAAACGAAGCGATGGTTTAGGTAACACTTGGGTGGCTGATATTCTTCCCATTTTCAATGAGAGGCGTATGAATACTCCCAAAGACCCAGAGGCATAAGTAAAATGCCTTTACAGCCGAGAGATGTTGCTATGTTTGTAGGTGCACTTAAACAGATCCATTCCAAGGCTTCATCCGCCAACGCCACGCATGTGGTTCTAACTATATTCTGTAGTTAAGTTTCACTCTGGAAAGAACGTTTTGAAACAAGAAGTAGCTGGGGATATTTTCTATTCCGGTTAGCTAGGCGTAGGTTTCAGAGCTCCATTGAAAGCAGAATCTCCCGGAGTACGTGCCTCTCGAAATCTTCAGTGTTCAAGGGCATTGTAGACACCCGCGACCCGCTCATACATGGCGATATGAGGTCAAATTTCGAACCTTTGAAACACCTCAACCGACTCACTAGCTGATGCCGCTGAAAGGGGTTAACTCTGTCCTTTTTCCATGCCTCCTATTTGAACTCTGTAGACAGAGAATTGTGATCAAGGTGATCGAAGTTTTTTTTTTTTTTTTTTTTTTTTTTTGCCGTGCTCTCAAATCGTTGATTTCGAGTTTGTGTAGAGTAAGGGTCCGATCAAATGCACAAAGCCTCTGAACGTTTTGTCCAATTCATCAGGTACACGTTTTTCAATGATAGCAAGAGTCGATGAAACCTTTGAAGAAAATGTGTTGCCAAATTAGACATGTCTTCTGGTCAACGGAACAACAATGCCTGGGCTAGTTCAGTCAAGACAGAAAGGTTTTCCCCATCAGTTCGTGTAACTTTATTCAACTATTGGTCAATTTTCAGTTTCTCCTGGTGGAACTCTGCCAATTTGCATCATTTTGGACGGAATCGACTCCGGATTTACCGCCTACAAGGTGCATCATAAACAGAAGTATGAAAATGGAATTTGCTTCAAATACTTGCCTAAAATTATTACTAGGGGGATTATTTGAGCCTCGGATTTGGAGGTTTGTGATCTTTTGAACTATTTGCTTCATTCTTGTGAGATAAGAATAGAAAAAAACCGTTGGTTTCGGCTTTGTAATTTTCTCCTCACTTGAGATCCCTCCCCTGACGCGCGCTAAGTTGGAACTATAATAAGGTCTTTCTGGTATAGCCGTTTGTTGTTTCAAACCCATAGAAATTGTTCCGTTTAAATAGAGATGCTTCTTTAAGGAAGGAAGCACTCTCTGTGGTAAAAGGTTTTTGGGTATTCATAGCTGGCATGAAGAAAGCTGATCTGGAGTTTAGGCTCGTGAGGGCCCACGCGGTCCCAAGTCGTTCAATTTCACCTCTTGCACACCACACAGTGTATGTCCAGTAAAGCATAAGTATTAAGGGTAATCATCGAAAGCCAACGGAAGCGGTTTCTGAAAAAAAGACTTGCTTTGAAACGTAGGAAACTTCTTGGCTCGTTTCTGTTCCATTATAGTTGATGCTTTACGAACTCTGGTAGAGGAAGTAAATGAAAGCCGTCACCAGCAGAGCATAGTTTTGTATCATTGATTTTTTCATCTTTGAAGTACTTTCATATTAAGTATTACGTATTCATGTCTCTCAAAGAAAGGGGTAGTGAGCGGGGATCTAAACTCCCAATATTTTAGTGGTCCAAACTTTGAACAAGCACCATTTCCTCAACTTGTGATCTTTCAAGGTTAAAAATCAAAACGTCTTTATTTTTATATTTTAAATCATAAAACAAATGTTTTTTTTTTTCTTCATTTTTTATCAAGATAGAATTCAATTTACTGTAAAATTCACTTCTTTTTCTTTGAAAGTCGCATAGTAATTATTTGAGAGAATGGTTGATGAAAAAAATAATCGTATTGAATTTAGCAGTAGATAACTTTACTCCTGAAAAAGCTTGATTAATATGGAAATTTTATAAAATTAAGGATTTCCCGGGACTCCAGGGTTACCACATTTGCCTAGGTTGGCAGATCTGTCGCAAGTAAGTTCGGAATAGGTTCAGTAACGTGGAAAAGTAACATGTTTGTTTAAGGAATATTTAAGATTGTAATAAAGTCACGGGACGAGACACATTAAAAAGAAGCCGGGGTAAGTTATGGTTTTCGAAACTACACGTGATTTCTGTTCTATGGTGATGTGAAAGCCACCCACGAGTGTATTTCTCCACTGGATTGAATTCCACGGCAATATAGGGTAAACAAAATTAAGGTCTTCGATTTCAGAAAACTATCATCAGCCTCTCAAAGGTAAAAGTTTCCATCACACGGATTTCAGATCGTAAAATTCCTTCCAAAAAGCGGCGGCTTTCTGCCCTGTTTGGCTTTTCTTTTTCCATCTTAATAAATACGGAGCAAACAAGGCATTATGAATCATGAAAAATAACCTGGTGGCTCTATGACTGCTTCCGTTACGTATTACAAATTGAAGAAGTTGCCTTTTGGAATTGTCAATTCAACTGGATTCTCCATCCTTTTAACGACCGCATCTATAAACGTTTCTCGTCCCAAAGTTGAACACATATCTTGGAAATGTTATATTAGACTTAAGATCTTAAAGTATTTCAAGAATCTTGTCTTTACCTGAAGTTGAAAAAACATGTGTTCGAACATGTTCTTGCACACAAGAGGCATGCATACTAATTTTAGTTTATTCATACTCACCCAAGTTTGTATCAAATGTACCTTCTTGGACAATTAAAGTAAGAGAAATCACGTGAAATTATGAATCTGTTCCTGAAGACATGGGTAAAATGGTCCCGCTCTTCTTTCTATGCTTATAGCGGTTACATCAATAAGTGCCGCAGCATAGCATAAAACTAATTATTTTGTACTCTGATAAAAATCTCGAAATTCTAGTTTCCAGGAAAGTAGATAAGAGATTCAGGGAATCCAACACTGAAACAATGCTACTAGTTCTGAAGGCTATGTAATAAAATAAAAATGGGCCCTTGCGTGTTCTGGAACTCTTCATTAATACCACATTTTCAAGAAAGCGTTTGCACCCTAAGCTTTTCATTCCTCTATTGCAAAATCAGGGTATAGCGTCTCCCCCAAAGTGACTATTTCTGAAAGTACTTTCACGTATTCTTGATACATTAAGGAAAACTCCCAACAAAACTTGAAAGCTTCTTTGGCAACCTCTGTATTGCCTCTTCGAAACTCACTATGGGAACCTTGTTGCATTGCACTAGTGAATTGCCGTACAATATACCTCATTGCCATCGTGGGAAGCTTTGACACCAAGTCACTTGTCAATATGATATCATGGAAGTGCTGCAGCGATACTTTGATCGCTTGAAAATGAACAACTGCAGCCATATTATTCCAACCTTTGCGTTTTGCTTCTTGTGAGATCTTCAAAAACTCATCCCTTGACTTTGTTAATGCTCTGTTGAAAATTTTTGCGAGTGATTCGACAGTTTCAATGAGCGCCTCCAGACTTGTCGGGAGTGTGGGATCCACCAATTCCAAATTATACGAATGCATGGCCATGATTATTGATCTGATATGCAAAGTCTCCTGAACCAGTCCACCACTGAATTGACCAGGATTCACACTCAAGACCTTCTCTATCTGGCTTATCATCTTTTTAAATACTCCTTCTCTGTATTGAGCCTTGAATTTGCACTGTGTCATCTCACCGAGTTGAGCCATACTATTCAAAATTGCAATGAATGTACGCAAACTTGCTTCATCGAAGCAAGAAGTATTGGCCATTAAAGACTCGAGCTCGGAAACGCAATTTATCACCGAAAGCCGGAGCTCATTCTTAGAAGATACGTTCACTTCGGTATCTGAAGATATCACCACCGGGAATACAATCAGTAAAATGACGAAATATAAATGAAGGTACACCTCACTTGGTGCAGACAATTTCTGCAAGCGCTTCATTTCACGGATGACACTTTTCAGGAGCCCCTCTTGCGATTCGTCCTTGATTACACCAGTTTGGAAATTTTGGATAATATGGTTCAAGTTGACGTTATAAGGTTTCAAAGCAGCCACAGTTCTTTTCATCCTGTCCCTGGCCCAAGCGCTTTGTTGAGGTACCGAGTTTGTTGATTTCCATAGTCTTGGTGAACAGTCTGCGTGGGGGAATTTGTGACCCCAACAAAGCTGCGCAAAGGCTTTAGGACGTACGGATTACGGACTAAGGAGGTAGAATTGTTTTCTAAATTGAATGCACCGTTCTCGCCGAGCAGGGTGTTTCCGGCAGAGATACTGGCGTCGAGTTCAGTTCACATTTCACCCTTAAACGTTGAAAATGACTCTTCAATTGAGGAATGTCGAGCTCAAGCAAACTGATAAGGGTCTGATCGACTATATCTATGTTCCAAGTTAGTTCCACGTAGTAGTACTTGGAGAATCCTCCCTTTCGGACTCTCATTTATCTCAAATTTGGAAAAACTAAGTTGGCGAGCCGGCCCATTTTTGGAGGACCCACAACAAAGTCTTCAGTATGCTGCGCTGTGCCGTTGCTGTACTTAAGGACTAGTCTTTGGCAGAAAATAAAGTATATCTTATAAAAGACCTGTTTTGGGTATACAAACCGTACCCAAAGGGCCGTCTTTACTTCTGTGGAATGATAAAAATAAGATTTTCACAGCCAAGAAATCCCGCAAAAGTCCTTGCACATTAACAAGGGGGGCTCCCGTGTCCTCAAAACAATGGCTCTTGAGATATCCCCGAAAGTGTTGCTTCCGTAAGGCTTCGACAATGAGACGACAATATTCAAGACCTCTCAATTTCAGCTCTTTGACTCCAGAACATTCTGCTGGATCCGATTGGATACTGTGTATGGGTTCCAAGTCTTGCGACTTTTCCTTATAAAGCAACTTGAAAAGCTCATCCAAGGAAACATACTGGTGATAGTCTTTCAAACACTCGACTAAAACCACACAAGCGTTATGTGGTGTAGCATGATCAATCAACGAGGAAAATTTCTTAAATGTCAATTTTGCCTTTGAAATTGGTGTAGAGTGGTTCAAAGGTTGCGTTTGGGTGGTGCTGTACTCCACAAATGTGTATGAAGTTTTATTGATTGGTTGGGTCAGGCCAACATTTGCTGAAACTGGTGATTGGGAACAAGACCCAGGAGCTTGTCCAAACTGCTCATTCTTTACATGTAGTACTCCAGGTCGAAAAGAAAAGACTTCATGGGAGCATTGATGCGAATGCTGTTCTGGATACTGTTGTGGATGCTGGTGTGAAGTCAGTTGTGAAACTGCTTGCTCTTGTATCTTACCAGGGATGCTTATGCTATCTATTCTTTGAAGATCAGGGAAATGCATTTTTAATTCGGGTATTTCTGATGGACTATTTTCACTGGGAATGTTAAGCAAATCAACAAACCTTTTTGAAGTGTTCAAAACTTCAAATTGACAAGACTTTTCTAGGTCAGAAGCGGCTTCAAACAGCTCATGTTTGAATTTGTCTTGAAGAGTTGAATCACCTGGAAACTCCCAGGGTTGCAATGGATTGAATTCTTGAAATTAAAATAGGTCTAGGAAGTAGGGGTTGACTTCAAGTTGACTAACATGATTGGATGGAGGCAAGTTCTCTAATGAAGGGAGGCAGTTGCAAAGCCTGGAATTGTTTTCTGCAACGCCGTTTGTAATGTTTGCTTGGATGGCAAATAATTCATCCACATGGAAATTTGCTTCTTCTTGTTTATTATTGTTTTTCATTTCACAGAAGGTGGTTAGGCCCTAAGTGTAAGTCTGGCAATAATGAAATCAAATGAACTCGTGTAACACTCGGTGCCTTCAATGAAGTTATAAGTTTGTCTTGGGAAAAAAAGAAGTGAAAGAACAACCTGCAAAGATTTCCGTACAAACTGGCTAGAGGAAAAGAAATCGCGTTTTACAGAAAAACTGTGTTAACAAAATTCTTCAAATTAATCGACCTTGATGGAGGATATACATTTCATAGTAGCAGCGAATCATAATTGCTGAACCTACTTTGCATCTTAACTTGCATCATAAATTAGTGAGTGACTCGCCTTATGCAAAAGAAAAAGCAAATGTAAAAACAGAAAACAGAAAAAAGAAAACAAAGAACAAAAAAACAAAATAACTCTCGAAGAGACATTCTTTTTCTGCAATGATGATGAGTTGATCAGCACTAACTGGGAGTAGTGGCAAGGCTCTTATTTCGCGGAACGCCAAAAGCGCAAAAAACCTGCAGTGCTTATTTGGAAATTGACACCGCTTACATATACGCACAAACTTTTGCACACCTTGCGTGACAATTCCGCACTGCTTGCATTGCGTATCTCGGGAATTTTTCATAAGTTCATTGCCTCCAACACGGGATTTATATTCGCATATGAGATCTAATTTTGAAAAAAAACTTTTCAAACTGAATCATATGTAAGTCTTGAACAATTGCGGAGTTGTTTCTGGAGGTAAGGGTCTGACTCACGTATAGCTCAGAACTATGTGACATAAGGGATCTTGTAGGCTACAACAACTGTGCCGTTGATGTAGCCAACAGAACCATAAGCGCGGAATGATTAATTTCCGTTTTTTTACAAACTTGACCAATAGGAAAGTATATCCGGACTCATATGGATGGGATGCTGCTTACCATTCACAGTCCCTCCGCTCGCAAGTCCCTCCTAATTAGGAAAGCAACAGGTGTAGTATATGGTATCTAATGCAGGCTCTTTTCCGAAATCCAGTACATCCGAAGATATTGACAACAGGCTGGGTCTTTCACATAACAGGATACTAAAGACATGTGAACATTATTTCTCGTTTTTCTGCAAAAGTGTTTGCAAATGCACTTGGCAAACTATTCAAGCTTTTGAATATATTTACATGGAATATTTCGTAGAAAATGAAGATGATACAAATTCTACGAATTTCATGAGAGTGAGCTATGTACATGAAATAATTTTGATATCTTTAGCTATTGCCTCAAAGTCAACTTCAGATTTCATATTCTTGTGAACGTATTTCAAACAAAAAAAAAAAAAAAGTGAGAGAAAACATAGCACCAGCATCTGAAAGAGGTACCATATAGTGCCTTTTCTGCTTTCCTAATTGGGAGAAGGTTCCGAAAGGAGGGGTTGATGCATGCCACGTAGCACCTTGACAAGCTGTTGAATAAATGCTGTCCTTTTGGGAAAGGTCATGCAACGGGTTGTTTTGCTCACGTGGTATTTTATATTCTAGATTGCGAACAGTAGCTTGAATTGCAAAACTCCCTCAGCTGGTCTTTTCCTACCAATTCTTTATCGTCGTGGACGCCCTACGGACGCCTCACGTGACGCATTTACCTTGGCTAAATACGTTTGGCGATACTTATCTTCAAATTTTCATTTTGAAAGCGTTTGGAAGTAACCCTGGGACAGGCTCTAGACATGGTTGCCGTGCGGATGTAGGTACGAGGTAGTGCTTACGGGAATTCTCCTAGGAATCAGCACCCCTTCTTCAGGGTTTGCTTTTCATTAGAGAATCGAATATTAAATTTAGCAGTACAGTAAGCTAGTTTAGTTTAAGGTCCCTACCAATACACGGCAACATTGCGCTCTAACAGCTCACCGCTTTTGCTCAAAAAAACAAAAATTAAAAAGAAGAACACAGACTTATTTCACACTTTCTCTTTCTTTACAAGTCTGATGCTTCTAATCTCCCAGAGATGGATAATATACGTTGAGGGAGGGAAAAGTGACAACCTACTGAAAATTCTAAAGTTTGAACTATAAAATGGACTTGAGGATGTTTTGGGACTTCGCAAGCATAGTATTTCCCTTTGAGAAATGGATTTGCATCCTTACTAAGTCGTCAATACTGTCACATTTCAGGCGATATCATTTCCCCTAAGGAGACAAATTCTGATAGTACTTTCACATACTCCTGATACATAAGCGAAAACACCCAACAAAACTTGAAAAACTCTTTGGCAAAATCAATATCGCCTTTTCGAAAATCATTAAGGCTGCCCCGTTGCATGGAACCAGTGAAATTCAGGACAATTAATTTCACAGCCACTATGGGAAGGTTTTCGATCAAGGGAGTTTTCAAGGTGGTACCATGGAAATTCAGCAAGGCTATCTTAAGTGCTTGAAAAGGTACGTCTGGATCCAAGTCTCTCGGGCTTTGACTACTTGCATCTCTTGAGATCTTAACAAAGTCATCTCTGGACTTCATGATTGTTTTGGTGAAACATTTTGCTAGTGATTCAATAGTCATAATAAGAGTACCGGAGCTTGTGGTTGGATTAGGGTGTACCAAATTCAAGTTATAGGAATTCATGGCAATAATGATGAATCGGGTGTACATATCATCCAGAGCCAGCTTACGCCTAGATTGATAACAAGTCACAGACAAAACTTCATCTAGATGATTTATCATCTCTTCTAGTGATCGTTCCCTGTATGGGGCCTTGACTTCACACAGTGTCATCTCATTAAGACGCACCATACTGTTCAAGATTGACATAAATGTCCTCAAACTTGTTTCATCAGTGCAAGCAAAATTGGCCATTCTACACTCAAGCTTCAAAACCAAATTTCTCACGGAGAGTTGGAAATCCCTCTTCATAGAAGCGTTGATTTCGGTATCGGAAGCCATCACCACCGGAAAAATAATCAGTAAAACGACGAAATACAAATGAAGGTACGCCTCCTTTGGCGCTGAACTTATCTGCAAGCGTTTCATTCCACGAAGTATACTTTTCAGAAGACTCTCATGTGTCTCGTCCGAAAGTATACCAATTTGATACTGTTGGATAATATCTGTCAAGTCGACGTTAAAAGTTTTCAACATGGCTAACGACTTTTCCATCTTAATTCTTGCCCAAGGACTTTGCTGGGATACTGAGTTATGAGCTGTTTCCCACTTCCGGGGTGAACAGTCTACTTGCGGGAATTTTTGCGATACCCCAACAAAACTGTGCAAGGGCTTTTGAAATTCGGGTGTATGCTTCGGGGATGACTGCTTTTTCGACACAACGGAAGTAGTGATTTTGGCGGTGGAAGGTTTGTCGAGCAGTATAATCGGGGAAAAAGATTTATTCACCATAACGGTTGTGCTTTTGTTTGTGGGAGAAGTATTCTCGGACAGTGGAACATGTCCAGAATTGATTTCAGACTTGTCCTGTAGAATTCGAAAATGTCTCTTTAGTTGGGGAATGTCGAGGTGAAGCAAATTAAGTACACTCTTATCGACTATATCAGTGTTCCATGTAAGACCAATATAGTAGAACCTGGTACCTCCTCTTCTCCCTACTCTCTTTTTCCTCAAGTTTGGAAATATCAAGTTGGCAAGACGTCCCAATTTTGGGGGACTCATGATAATATCTTCAATATGATACATTAGGTTGGTGGGATGTTTTAGGATCATTTTCCGGCAAAGGATATAGTATATCTTGTAAAGAGCCAGCTTGGGTATACATAACTTTCCTAAGAGCTGGTCTTTGCATCTCGTAAAAGATTGGAATAATATTTTCACTGCTAAAAGATTCCGCAGAGGCCCCTTCAAATCAACCAGGGGGATTGCCGCCTTTGGAAGAACACCGTGGCTAAGATCTTTTTTATATTGTTTCTTCAGCAAAGCTTCGAGAATGAGATAGCAATATTCGAGGCCAACAAACTGCAGCCCGATGTGTTTAGACCTTTCACTGTGGGTATTTGGCATTGACTCAAGTGTGTTTGGATTGTAGAGTAACTTGAAAAGGTCTTCTAAGGAAATGTGCTGGTGATGGTCTTTCAAACATTCGACTAGAAACACACAAACATTATGTGGGGTAACTTGGCCAAGTAAAGAAGAATATTTGCTAAACATTATTTGGGCTTCTGACATTAATCCGGATTGATCTACATCCTCATGTTGTTTTTTGGAGGTGTGGTACTCCACAAACTGGTATGAAGGTGTATTATTTGACCGGGTAAGGTCCAACATTGCTGAGCCTGGTGACGGTGTTGGAGATTCTGGAACTGGCTCAGGCTGAATATTCGCAGTATATTTCGAGACATTGTCACCCATTAGCAAAGCTTCAGGTGAATAATGGGGTGATTCGGGTCCTGAAAAAAGGATTTGGTGAAACGGGTCAGTGATACTCTCTTCCTCGAGGATGCTAGGAAGAGAAGACATGGTCGAATAAGGCATAACTATTGAACTAGTGTGACTAAGACCTTTGAATATATCGTCGCATGTATGTGAAGGATTCCAGATTTCTTGGTGATAACATCCGTCTAGATGAAATGCGCCCGGGGATAGCTCGTAGTTGTGGTTTTCTTGTATGATTGAGTCACCTAGGATTGCTGAACTATGCATTGGATCATCTGGGTGGGGCTCAAATATATCTGGAAAGTAGTGTACACTTTGGGGCTGAGAAGCAGAATACATATCAGCTAAGCTTTGCGATGAAGGGTTCCATTCAGGTACTTTGGAATTTCGTTCTGCGACAGTATCTCTAATATTATCTTGAATCGCCAATAAGTCTTCCACATAAGAAGTTCTTTCCTCTTGGTTAAGCGTGTGATTCATTTTGTTAATGTGTCGATAACTCCCGAGTGTAAGATAGACAATTGGGCAATAAATTCAAGTTGTCTAAAGATCTGCAGCTTTGATGATATACGCCCGGGTTAAATGAAGGGCCAGCCTAAAAAATTGATTGACGGTCGATTAGATCTAAGTATCTTGTATTTTCAGAAGAAAAGTAGTACTGAAAAATATATACAATCATAGGCCTTGATGGATACGTCATACTAACTGCGCAATTCAATGGAATCATGCAATACATGTCAACTTGCGTCATCCTGTGAGTCACATTTTCCATGTATAAGCAACAAAGTATAAAAAATTGAGGTTGAAATGATAAGTGTTACTCTAGAAGAAACATAAGTTAAACGACACGAGTATCTACCACGTGGAAAGATGGAAAACTATTCTAATACTTTTCTATATTGAAATCATCGTGAAAGTAAGGAAACTTGGTTGGAGTGACAATTAATTTAGCCTAAAGCAGCGGCATTTACAATGCATTGCTGGTGAATCATGCTTCACAATAATCCTACCGAAGTGAATAGTGGGAAGACATTTTTTACCACATCACATGCCGCGGTACACGAAAAGCGCAATTTTGTTGCGCTTCTTTGTCAGAGCGCAAAATTCCTGGAGTGCATACTGGAAAGATTCATTGCTGACGTAAACGCGCAAAACTTTTGGTTTCGTGGCGTGACGATGTCGCACGGCTTGCATTGCACATTCCGGGATTTTTCCGAAATGCCCTTGGTTTGACTGCATCCTTGATGTTAAATTGGTAGAAAAAAAAAATAGAATTTTTTTTTTTTTTATAAATAATTAGTTATACGAGTCATAATAGTTTTTGCAAACAGAGTTCATTTCCAATAAAATCTCACAGTTATTGGTCTGAACTCAGATATACCGGATCTCAGTGTCTATGTGCTTTCTTAGGATGTTTTCATCACCTCAGGTGATAGCGCTGGTTGGTCAATTTTGAAGGAATTTTTCGAGCTTAACCAAGGAGGAATTTCAATATACGGCAGCGTATCTATATGATCGTTTAAACATATGTACAACCTTCTATACAGAGGTCGTACAATGAAACTAAGAAACAAACCCGCCAGATAATGTACTAATGAAGCAAGGGAGAGTACCTGGAAAGTTTTGGGATCCACAACAGATTGCTCAAGTGGGATTGCTTTCAGTATAGCTACAAGAAAAGAGATCATTCAAGCATACTCATTGGGCCTGATGAGCGGACAAATAATGGTTTCAATTCAAGTTGGTAATATCAAAATTATTGTGCATCCACTCAAACAATTTGACTTAAAAATACCTTTTACTTATGCTCTTGACAATGTACAGCAATGGCCTAGTTTATGCTTTCTACTTTGGATTTGTTATAAGGCTTGTTTGGGTGCAACGTATCATTACCCTATCTATTAGATTTGCACCGCCATAAAGTCGTATTAATATCATTACTAGGAATTATCAAATATAAATATCCATCATTCTCTCTACAGTAGAGCTTGTTAATACATATTTCATCAGTGATGTCCATCTAGAACAACAAAACGGCATTCAAAAAACAGCTAAATGATCACCAAAAGAGAAAGGGCTGTGTGAGCTCATTGCTAAGCGAATTGTTCCCCCGGATAAAATAGCAACAATAGGAATCACACCACACAAGTCAAAGCCCCCAAGAATGAAATAATGGAACATTTCCCAATGTAAAACTAGTTAGGAAGATTTAGTTTTTACTTTGTATATTGATAATTAGGTAATGCCCTATCATTATGTTACACTGCTGCAGTATCCGGTGTGAGCATACTTAGCCCCTCTTTACAATTCTGAAATCTCACGTTTATTGATGAATTAAGCTGGTTCCAGAGCTAGCGTCTGACTCAAGGCGACCAATTCCGATAAGATGCAAAAGTATTCCAGAAACATGTTCGAAAAGATACACCGGGTCTTCAATATTTCCGTCGAAAGTTCAGTGTCCTCAATATCCATATCATGGCAATACGTAAAGCTCATTGTATTTGACACACGTGTAATGATGTGACTGGCAATCGGAATTGGAAGACCTGAGAGTAATTCCAGGGAACAGGAATGCTCGTGAAGGTGTTTCACTATTACTCTGAATAGCTTGAAGGGGAGATCCTTTGAGTTTTGATTCAGATCCCCACACTTCGCATGTGCACCTATTATCCGGAATCTCTCTTGGATCACCGTCACTGTTTTCCCAAGACGCTCCGCCACGCAGTTAACTGTCTTCATTGTATCGCCGTCGCTCATAAGCGTACTGAAGTCATCAGTTTTCAAGTTGTAGGAATAAATTGCCTCTAGAATAGCTTCAACTTGTGTCGCGTCGATAGCAAGTATGTCTTGGACATGTTCCAGCTTGGAAGTTGTAAGGACACTAAGATCTTTGGCCATATCTTTCAAACCACGTTCGGTGTAAGCAAATTTGGTTTTGTACAGCGTCATTTCACTGAGAGAAGCCATCCTCCTTAGAACTTGGATGAAAATCAACATACTTCCTCTATTAATAGACTCGAGAGTCGCAACTTCTGTTTCAAGTTTAGCAACACATGCCTTAATGGAATCACGTAAATGCGTTTTCAAGGGACCTGAAAACTCTTCGTCAGATGCAACCACAAAGGGAAATGGCACAAGGAGAACAACCAAATAAAAGCTCAAGCAAATATATTCTGGTGCGGCTCTTTTCTCCAATTGAATGATTGTTTGAAATACTGTTTTCCGAAACAATTTCTGTGCTTGGTCAGAAAATCCGTCCGCATTGGTATAATTGACGAGGGAGTATAGATCAATATGATATTCTTTCAACACCTGCATGGATCTGTCGATACTTGAACTCGCCCATTTGGAATGTTTGATCGCTCCAGTGGGTGTCACATTCCAAGTCCGTGGCGAGAAGTCAGTATTAGGGTACGTGCTTGATAAATCGGCAAAAGTGTACGGAAGCTTCATGGAGGCTGGAACAAAGCCCAGATTGGAAGACGTGTTGAAGTTAGGGAACATTTTGTCTCCGTTATTTTGGATGGATTCTTTGTTGGTGTTCTTTTGCAGAACGCTTTCTTGTTGGTGTTCGAAATGTTTCTCTATCTCAGACATTTTGAGAGAAATCAAGCGTTGAATACTGCCATCAATTATGTCTTCTTTCCACTTAAGGTTAATATAGTGGCACTTGGATTGCCCTCTTCTCCCTTTCTTCTTTATTACCAAGTCAGAAAAAATTAACTTTATAAGCTTTCCGAATTGGGAGTGTCCCAAATGAATGCGTTGGGTGGGCAATGAAGGATGACACTTAGACGTTTTTTGGATAATTCTTTGGCAAGTAATATAGTACATTTTGTAAAATTCGTTCCTTGAAATCGGTGTATAGAACACCTGGGGCTTTCTTCCCACATTATCGACAGAAGCCAAGATAATCTTAATTGCCAAACACGACCGCTCAAGCAAGTTTAGGTACCCACAAGATTGAAAAGATGCGTCAGGTGTTTCAAGGGCAGACGAAATGTTTCCTCTTGAAGACTGACACGTTGCTAGTAATACATGGTATAAATTGGGAGCCTTCACTTTTAAATCAGAAGTCTTACCACATTCGAGCTCACTGGCTTGTGAGTCTTGCTTCAGACTGCTAAAAAAACTGTATAGTTCATCTACCGTCAAATATTGATGAGATCTGCGCAAACAATGGATTAAAAAGTCACAAGACTCTTTCGTTTTTGCGGTAAGAAAAAAATCCACTAGTTTGTGTATTTTTCCTTGCAGCAGCTTCGCAGATTCACATCCAAATAGATCTTTCCCAAAGCTCGGAGTGATTATTTGACCCTCTTTTTGAAATTCCGTTTGATTCTTGCTAGCTTCCAGACTATCAAGAGGACATCCTGAGTGTATCAGTGGCGTTGTTGAATAATCTTGAGAATTGATAAGGTCTTGAATCGGAATTCTTTTGTATTGTAGTTCCCCAACTTGTGATGGATGCTGGACTGGATTCTTTGAATTGAATTTCAAATAGTGGCTTTTGGTCTTCCAGAAAGATAAATCCCTCCCTGGAAATTGTTCCAAACACCTCGCACCATCAACTTGAAAAACAACCGAAGTGGAATTATCAGGTGTTATCAAGGTGGGTGGCGGGTTCGAAAGCTGTAATCCAACATCTTGAGAAATTTCTTGTACATTTGGCAACTTTCTTGGGCCAGAATTGCCCTGAATAAAATCCCGTGTGATTTCTTTCAAGTCCTTAGAAGGATCATCTTCAGCTAGCTTCCTTAATGGTGATCCAAATTTAGGTATATGTGTATCCCTGGCAAAATTCTTCTTCGAAATTCCTAAGGGCGTGTAACACTTTGGAGAGAACGCACCAGAACATGAGCTCTGATTCAAGTTTTGGCACGAGGCAGCATAATAGTATTTGGTGAACATCTCGAATAAATTAAAATTAAAAGGCTGAAAACCAGGTTCCTCTAAATCTATTCCCTTTTTAGAAAAATCAAGAAATATAGAAAACAAAGTTCCGAAGGGCTTTTTTGATTCAAAATCTTAGAGAATTATGTATCGATATGTCTACATATAGGTGAATCTTTAGGTTGCCAGAATACTTGAATACGTGCGTTTGAATGAACAACCTGAACAATATGGGTCCGGATTTATTCAACTCCGCGTCTAGTATGCACCACAAAATCCATCAAAGTTCGCCAAAACACATTCTTTGTTTATGGAAACATACGAACTTTTTTTAGGTATATTTGCTGGGGAAAGGTTAAGCGATTTGCAAGTCGGAGGTAAGAAATTCACTTGCGGTCGTAACTCGTGAAAAATTAGCCATGCAGTGATGTACCTCATAAGACCACCTGGTATTTTGAGCAACTTTCGAGAAGGATAGAATCATCCCTGGATCAAAGACTATCTGACCGAGCTTCAACTTTGATAGTACTGACTGAGACTGATTTAACCTTTTAATTCAAATATTTCTTCTTTTTTTGTTTTATTTCCTTTCAAAAGCGATTAAAAGTATTGTGCCCGTTGCTACGGTGTTACCTGACATGTATATTGCATTATGGCGCCACGGCTTGATGCTGGAAGCGCAAATTTGGATGCACGCAACTTGCATATTTTCTTGGCATGCAACAACAAAAAACGAAATGAAAAACGAAATAAAAAGAATGATTTTTAATTTGGTAAACATTCTACGTACTGCAGATACAAAACTACGGATACGAAACATTGAAACGATTGAACTTACGACCGCCACTTTTCTAATCCAACCACGCCCGGTTAGCGGTGTACAGAACTGAATCACATTTCTTCAAAATCTTAAAACTACTGCCTATGCTAAAGGTACCATATTAGAAGTTTAACGTAACTCCGAGACAAACATTGAATAAACATCATGGAACGTGTGTCCTTTGGTCATAAAGAAACCAGTTATTGTCAGATAGAGTATGAGTGTTTGGCTAAAACACAGTGCTGTGTAGCCCCATCAAACCCCTTTTCCTTCCGAAACGCGGGTACGTGTTTCCGGTAAGCTGATACAAACTTAGCGGGAGGTTGTGTGAATCTTTCATTAAAAGGTTCCTTCTAGCCAAACTACAAACGCTAGTTTTTGAAATCGCGTAACAAAGAGGTCAAGTTTGTGTGTACGGATGTTTGGTCCGTAGGTGCACTGGTGTATCCGTATGTAACAATTTCAATTCCTTGGATTGATTTAAAGAGAGTATTACTGTATCCAGTATTAGTAAAAAGGCTATTTCCGTTCTAATATCAGACTGTAGAAGAATTTAATTCCGCAGTTCAGTGACCTTTTTCGGGATATAAATTAGAGTACATTTGCTAATACGTTCGGTAGGCGCGTTATGGTAAAGAATATAGTTGAAGATCCCTTGGAGAGTACAATATGCTTTTCAATATTTACCCACAGGAACAAAAAAGACCAAAAGGACAAGGAATTTTTTTTTTTTGCATTTGACATTAAGCATTTGACATAACCCCTGCGGGGTTTTGCCTCCGGTCGTGTGTACACCATTTCGGCCTGTCCCATACCGAAGCGACCGAAGAAGATGAACCATGCGCCACGGGAAAGCCATAGCAGATATTGATCAGCTAGGCGGTATGTATGTTTCAAGGAGAGCTAGCGCACTTATGGCATACAATATGGCAGCTACTAAATAATGAATCTGTGAATCTTGTGACATTCCAAGAATAACATTGGAATAATCAGTAGTCTAGCGGATAAAGGAAGGAGTAAACCAAAGATATCATCACGTACTAGATATCAGACAAGTGCTACCTTCCTTTCTATCGTTAAACTTCGAGACATTCCTACAACCCCCTCCGTCGCCACGGGAAGGTTGTTGTAGTGTGTAAAAAATTTGTAGTTTTGAATATATATACTTTTTTCTGAAAGCGTCTTATTTTGAAACTTCCTACCACAAGGATTTAAGGTCAATCTAGACAAACTTACATCCAATATCTTTTGAAATAGAATATTCAAAAATGGCGAATGAAAATTGCGCGTGCGGCTCATCATATTTTCATACACATGAACGTGGCTTACTTCGTAATACGCATTTTTGCGCTTTGTCACTGCCGGCGTTGCATGTCGTTGTGATTTTTCAACATGCCACTCGAGGGTGACTATTCCCAAAAGTCAAGGTTCTTGTCTAAAGTTATTGTTTTTTCTTTAAAGTATTTGAAATTCTCAACTAACCAAGGACTCACAACTTTGATATAACTTGGTGTAAGTTGCTTTGCTAGCTTAACAAATCCTCCTGGTGTACTTCCCAAGGTACTTCTTTGATGGAATGTAGCATTCTCAATATGTTACAGTAAAACTCTTCTAAATCGGCGCCCCGTTTTTTCGGCCTTCTATGTATTTCGGACACGAGTGCATAAATGTGCATAAATTCTGCATATGTAATATTTTGTATGGTGAAAACCCCCATTTTTTGGAAAACCCCGCTTTTCATCTAATTCGGACATAATTTTCGAAAAAGTTCGGTGGTGAGGGTTTAGGAAAACCAGAGTCTAAGTTGATGTTCTACCTCCAATAATCCTCGGGTGATGCTTTGAATGTACTAAAACGCCAATTTACGT
>JAJMHT010000060.1:0-52110 GCA_030583145.1 Metschnikowia vanudenii | reverse complement strand
ATAAGAAGAGCCCTTGAATTTGTGTCTGGATGAGGAAGAGCCCGTGAACTTGTCTCTGGGTGAAGAAGATTCCGTGATGTTTTCCCTGGATGACGATCTATACATGTGGTCTCTGGATGAAGAAGGCTCGCTGAATGAAGAAGATTAGAATATTGACCAATTGTTTCCTTAAATAAAGCCCTAAAGATCTTTTTTACAACTAAGCGTTGGACGCACGCAACATATTAACGTATGGTTCCAAACTTACCATAGTTATGAAACGCTTAAAGAAACCGGCTGGAACTTAGAATAGCATCTCCTAGCTGAATGACTATATACAGTCCGGGTGTATATATAATATCTCTATACACTACCAATATGCACGATGGGTCAGTATGCACTAAAAAAACCCCGATTCCCGCAATTCCGAAATTTTCTTGTGCAATAGTTGTTTCCGAATTAGAAGGGTTTTACTGTACCTGGTTTGGCCGATATTGCGCGTTTGCGAATTTTTTTTCTTCACATTTTCACTTTTGCGCTTTTCATGCATCCCGCATCTCCGGACCAGCTATTCAACGCTCGGAAAAAAATCACTTCTGTGCCTTTTAATGCAATACTTTTAAAGAACATCAAAGAATTTTCCCATAAGCTTGCCGTCCAATCACACGAGCTACATTCAAAGTTTGTAGTATTTTGAGAGATGTCTGTTTTGCGCTTTTTTTGCGCGTTTTGACCCATCCATTGCCAGATCTTACGTCAGAATGGGGGTTTGCCGGGTTTAGCAATCATACAGCCGCATATTTTCGGAAATTACTGTTGAGAGGGTGTCAGGAAAGAGCCTATGAAAGACCTGTGTCTAGTTATCTGGGGACGCTTTGGCGCATATAAAGAGACCGATCAATCCCCTTTACATTCCTTATTTACTCTACACTTGTCTTCCTAAAAAACCAGCACATCAAAACAAAACAATTATATACCCCACAATGCCCAAACTTTCAACCTTATCTATCCATGGAGCCAATGATCTTCACAGAGTGCCTGATGTGACCCCACCTATCAATATTTCCACCACCTTCAAATACAATTCTGATCCAGAAAAGCTTGTGAAAGCCACCGGACATGCTGGTATTTTGGAGAACGTCGAATATTCTCGTGAAAGCCACCCGAATGGGGAGCTCGTGGAAGAAATTATTGGTAAGATCACCAACTCCCATGCACTTGCCTACAGCTCTGGTTTGTCGGCCTTCTATGCACTCATGACCCATGTAAACCCAAAGCAGTTGTTCATTGGTCAGGCTTACCACGGATGCCATGGAATTGCAGATATCTGGACCCGCAACCATGGCTTGAAGCAATTGTCCTTATCGGATGAGGATCTTGAACATTTGCAACCTGGAGACTTGATCCATATTGAAACGCCAATCAACCCAATTTCTTTGTGTGCTGATATCCGTTTCTATGCTGAAAAGGCCCATGCAAAGGGTGCTTTGGTGTCTGTTGACTCAACGTTTGCCCCTTTGCAAGACCCATTCGAGTTTGGTGCGGACATAGTCATGCATTCTGCCACCAAATACTTCGGGGGTCACTCAGATTTGTTGGCAGGGTTGCTCTTGACTAAATCTGCAAAGGTCAAGGAGAGTCTCTGGCTTGACCGTTTGTGTTTGGGTACCAACATTGCCAACTTAGAGTCTGCCTTATTGTTGAGAAGCTTGAAAACTTTTGAAATTCGGGTCAAGAAACAGACTGAAACTGCTTTGAAAATTGTCAAGTACTTGTCGGAAAACAAGTCCAAGTTTTCTGAACTTGTTGATGTTCTGCACTCGTCTTTGCAGAAGGAAAAGTTTGTTGAGGAGCAGTTGAAGGGAAACCATTCGCCTACCTTTGCCATTTCTTTGAAGACAGAAGAATTTGCCAGAAAGTTCCCATCACTCTTGAATTACTTCTATCACGCCGCCTCCTTGGGAGGTGTTGAAAGTTTGATTGAGTGGAGGCTGTTGAGTGATTCCACGGCCCCACCAACGCTCTTGCGACTCAGTATTGGGTTGGAAGACGCGGACGACTTGATTGAGGACTTGACTCAGGCGTTTTCTCAAGCGTAGATCTAAGTACATGTCATTTTATGACCTTTGATCGCCTTTGAGTGGGCCTATTATAGATGTTGTAGCCTCGGGAGATCTAGTGAAGTATTCTCAATTTTTGCTGTTTATAGAACCAGAATGGAATGTTATGTATGAAGAAATGTGTAGCAATGCCAGAACCATGGGTGATTAGGCTTACCGCCCCTTACTAAACTTTGAAACACTTTATCTTTAAACACAGGTATTCCGGCAGTATGGCCTTTGGGAACGGGAGTTACCAAAGGTTAAAAATATGATTCTTCAAGTATCCCGCTAGCAATATCACATGTACAAAGAAACTTTTATATTATGTAACATTACCTTATACATTGGTTGTTCTTTCCTTGGAACAAAAGGCACCCAAAATACTTTGAACAATATATCATAAAAGAGTATATCGATGTCGAGTTTGGAGTGTGCGTGCCCACGCATACTGCTACTCAGCGTAAAGTAGGACCTGACTCTCTGTTATCTGCCACGTGCCCATGGTTTGTCAAATAAAAGAGGTGGAAAATTGGTGAACGAGAAGGGAATATTTTCTATTTAGCCAATTGACACAGGACTATACAAGCATATATCGACCCGATACATAGACTATCTCGATTAGTATACTCAAATGAGTGCAAGACATATATTATTCCCGCAACTAACTGCCTTAAACTACAGCATCGTATTGTTTATCTCAAAAATCAGTAGTAACCGATGGCCTGCACTGGGTAGGGAGGTTAAGGGTTAAGACGCAATGCATAGCGCTTCTCATTCCGTAATTAATTGTCGCTTTGAATTCACCCCTCGGTATTTGAGAACCCGGTAAAATAAAAATTATCCATGTGACTCACTTTGAATCAGTTGTTACTGCGGATAACCTTCAAAAATTGAATACGTGACATCTATTTTTCTCGCTCTATTATTTTTAGGTGTTTAAATTTTTTTGAATTTTCGCGCATTCATTGGATATCATTCAAATTTCGGAAATTATTTTCTAATTAGAAGAAAAGCCCACATACAACTAAATGTTCTTCTAGTCTTCTCAATTCCAAAATCTAAAATCAAAAAGGCCGCACGAAAGACTACAATATTTGGGTAGGCATACTAATGGAGACTATATCACATCTGTTGGATGCGCTTGTACCACTAGAATTTGATAAACCAGTCAAAGAAGGGAAGTCAATCAAAGGGCTTTATAATAGAGCTCGTGCCCGTTTTCTAGTCACAATAATTCTTTTTTCACCAGAAGACAAAGTGTCATACTTCTGCCTTATCTTTTCTAATGGCCATGTTGCCACCCGACTTCGTGAACTATCTCCAATTTAGTGGAATACCACGTTGGTTCTTATTAGAAGCAATAACTTTCAAAAGTAGAAGGGTTCCTCCTCTTGGTCAAGCCGTTTGGTAAAATTCAATGGACCCAATATTTTTATTGGAGAACAACCAGGGAAAGTCCACTGCCTCGATTGTCTTGATCAGACGCTAGCTTAGGCGCAACACACGGAGGTTTCCAGGAAAACATACGTTCTTAAGAGATGTCACGTACTTATGGTTTTCGTTGTTGTGTGAGTCCATGATCAAGTCCAATACCTCTAGTCCATCACACCCTACAGTGAAGAAGAAGAATAAGAAGAAGAAACTTTCTGCCTGGGGCCACATGTGGTGTCTAAAAGGGGTGAGTGTGGTCTGAAAGCAGCAATTGACAGTTAAGCTTTTGAAGGGGACGAAGTTTTCTCAGTTCAGAATGCGCTCACAAGGCTCATTTCGAGATCTGGTTTTAGAGGTAATGGACGAGCTATGGAAGCTAGTTAGCTGATATTTACAGCTAACGAATGCACTGGAGCCCCTGGTGGGGCTTGGTAGTTATTCAGAGTTTTCAAAGCAACAAAGAGAGAAAACGATCTGAGGTGTCACTGAAATAGGCTCAAGTTATAAAGTTGCAATTCAAGGGTGTTAAGAATAGTGGCCACAGCTTTATTGTCTCACTAAGGTCTGGTACAGTTTATTTCTTTGTTGGTGCTGAATTTATTGAAAATCCTAGAGTTTGACAAACTTTTTATTGAAAAAATAAGAACTCCTTCCCAGTATCTCGGTATTCTCATAAGTAGCCGCTCTTGGATGCCTGTTGTTAGTCCGGGTGAGGATGTGGTACCATCTTTATCTCCCAGACAAAGATTCTCTTGATATAGAGACCAGAGATTTGTAACACCCAGAATAATTTCCGACACCGGTACGGATAAGTTTGCGTTGATGGTCTTTACACCTGGAATATCAAGAGTAAAGTGTGTAATTGAAATGGCTTTTGTAACACGTTAAGATCGACATCTAGATCTTTTTAATCGGCTTACTGAAACTTGTTGAGAGTAGCCTCCTTGAATTTTAAATAAGCTAGAAGAGTCGTTCCAAAAGAACGTGAAAAAAAAAAACAAAAAAAAAAAACAAATAAAAAAAACAAATAAAAAAAAACAAAAGAAAAAAACACAATTTGAGAACAGCGAGGTTTCCGAGGCACCTTAATATTAGATAAAGTTACATACAATTTCAGTCGTTTATGATACCAGAAATTCCTTCATTTTATCGCGAATTAATTAATCGAAGGGGGCCTCCCAGAAAGCGATAAAAAGTTGGTCATAGAAGGTGCGAACGGGAATGTTTACATCTTTTCAGTAGATCAAAGAAAGTTATCCTGGGTTTTAAGTGTAGATTCTGTTCGCCTTGGAACTTCATAGCAAAAGAGAGGCAGAAATGCAGGGTTTGTAATCAAAGCTGAATTCTTTCAAATTCAAAATTTGTAAGACTCCAGGATATAAAAAAAAAAACCTTTCAACATAAACATCGGCACCTAGAAGATCGAACGGTGACCCAAAAGCTGGCGTGAAATGGAGTCTGATGGATCACATCGTCTCCCAACTTACCTAGTGATTTATCGGCTACAGAGTTTATATTTACTTGAGCCAATGAAAACTTGAAGAATGTTTTCAAATAAGCATGAGAAGCCAATATAATTACTTATTTACCTTCGTAACTTTAGGGAATAACTTGGCTAGCAATTCTTCAACTTTTAAAACATATGTTTGCGGTACTGAATACTGTTGTGTAATGATATAGCCTTACACCAGCTATGATTGAGAATGTTGGTAGTGGGGGAATTGAGGTTCTGCCCAAGAATAAATCATGGCTTGAGACAATTGTCGATGACCACTATTAAGAATGAACTTACGAGAGATGTTAGCTCCGGCAGAGACATCATAAGCTAACTTACGAAATCTTAACTGGTTTGTGAAAGTCGTACGCAAGGTCTATTTGGTGAGGCGTCGGGAAGCAGAGGGTGGTGTTGCTCTCTCTTCCTTGCTGAATAGACTATTAATTCGGGCGCTCGGGAGAACGACTCCGATGGGCCGATGACATAATTATTCTTTTAAATCCAAGGCAATGATTTTGGATTGGGCAGAGGTCTTCATGAGGGGTCACTCCCAATGGGAGACCTTGAGTGTGATTCTTGGGTTACACCAATCGTCATACACCTGATCCGAAGTTGTGAACTTGTTACAGGTTTTTTCTATAGCTTCTATAGTTTTTTTTAGTTGGGAAGTGCTGGTCACTTTTCAATTACATCCTGTAATGAGATGTTTCTTTCAAAAAAAAAAAAAAGAAGTACCCAAGGTGCATTAACAATCTCTTTCCACAGATACACACTCAAAGAGCTAGAAATGGTTTTGTTCTTCAATTGGTCCATCCCTCTGCGTTGAAGTACTCCTTTGAATATTTCTTTTTAGCACGAATATTAGTAAGAGAAAAGGTGTTTCAATGCTTCATGCCACGCCCCGGTCCTACATAACCTTAAATGAAACAAGAAGCAAATCCGAGACTCGTTAAAGCTCATTGGTTAATGATTGGTACTTCTAAATAACTTCTCAAAAGAAGCAGTTCGAAGTACAGAAAGTCAATGAAATGCAGAAAAACAAATCTGAACTATTCTAAGATTCAACTTACAAAGAGTCGCGTATGTTATAAAGAAATGATACTCCCCATTCTATGTTTTAAGTATGATAACAAAGTGTTATATCTTTTCTGACACGTTTTTAAGTTACCCGCTACTTCCGTTTTGATTCTTTCGTTTCATTGTACAATCCTTTATGATACTGATCATATCGGTTCTTTTATGTGTAATACTATATTTCCCTTCCAACAAGCATGTAAAAATTGACCAATTCAATTTAATTCTTCAGGATCAGGCGATATCATCTCCCCCAAAGTAACAACCTCTGATATGATTTTCACATACTCCTGATACATTAGACAAAACACCCAGCAAAATTTGAAAAATTCTTTGGCGAAACCAGTATCACATCGGCGAAAAGCATTGAGATTACCACGTTGCATTGAGTTGGTAAAATTACGCACAATGGAGCATACAGCCATCATAGGGAGCTTCGAAACTAATGTCCCCGTTAATGTATGATTGTGGAAGTTCAGCAAAGCTACCTTAAGTGCTTGAAAGGGAAGATCTGGTGCCAAGTAGCTCGAGCATTGGTTACTTGCACATTTTGAGAGTTTCACTAAGTCATCTCGGGACTTCATGATTGTTTTGGTGAAACATTTTGCAAGGGACTCAATAGTTGAAATAAGGGTTTCGGGGCTTGATGCAGTGGTCGAGTCTACCAATTTCAAGTCATAGGAATGCTTTGCCACGATGATGGATCTGATATACATGCTCTCCAGAGGAGGTTTATCGCTAAATTGATTAGGAGTGACAGTCAATGCTTTATCTAAGTGACTTATCATTTCTTCAAGGGCTTGCTCCCTATAAGGAGCCTTGACTCTACACAGAGTCATCTCACTGAGACGTAGCATACTGTTCAAGATTGAGATAAATGTACGCAAGCTTGGTTCATCTGCACAAGAGAAAGTGGCAATGTGGGATTCAAGTTTGGAAATGCAATTTGTCACCGAGATCCGGAACTCGATTTTCAATGACACGCTTATCTCTGTATCGGAAGCCAAAACCACAGGCATTATCATCAGTAAAACAACGAAATATAAATGTAGGAAGGTCTCCCGTGGAGCAGAACATTTCTGCAAGCGATGCATTTCACGGAGAACACTTTTCAGAAGGCCACAATGATATTCGTCTGAGAATACACCCGTTCTAAACTTTTGTATAATAGGTTTCAAGTTAACCTTATAAGCATTCAACACTGTGAGTGACTTTTGCATTTTAGTTCTAGCCCATTGGCTTTGCAACGGGACTACATTGGGTGTTGCTTTCCAAACCCTTGGTGAGCAGTTGTTTTGGGGAAATTTTTGGGAGATGCCAACAAAACTGTGCAAGGGTTTGTGGAAATCGTGTAGACTCATTGAGGAGGAGCACTTTCTCAGCATTACTGTTGAAACATTGTCGTTAGTGGACGAGTTTTGGCGTGGTGAACCAGGTCCGCACTTGACTTGAAGTTTTCCCTTTAGAATTCGGAAATGCCTTTTGATCTGGGGAATATCAAGGTCAAGTAGGCTAATAATGTCTTTATGTACTATTTCGGGGTTCCAAGTGAGCCCCATATAGTAAAACCTGGAGACGCCTCTTCGGCCGACTCTCTTTTGCTTCAAGTTGGGGAAAATTAGGTTGAAAAGACGGCCTAATTTGGGTGGGGTCATAACAATTTCTTCCGTGTGATAGTTGATGTTGGTGGGGTATTGGAGAATGAGTTTGCGGCAGATAATATAGTAAATCTTGTAAAGATCTTGTTTGGGAATACAATAGTCACCCAACAGCAGGTGGTTGTATTTCCTGAAGGACTGAAATAATATTTTCACCGCCAAAAAATTCCGAAAAATCTCTTGTAAGTTGAACAGAGGCGCTTTGGTTTCTTGAAAACAACCATGATTGGGGATATTTCCTAAGTGCCGATTATAGAAGTTTCTGAGAATTAGGCGACAGAATTCAAGACCGGTAAACTTCAGCTCATCGTAGCCCGTGACTGGAACCTTCTGGACAACTTCCTTGGTGTAAAGGTCGAGGGTGTTCTGATGATAGAGTAACTTAAAAAGGTCATCTAGGGAAACATACTGGTGATGATCTTTCAAGCACTCCACCAAAAACCCACAGGCGTTATGAGGGGTAACTTGGCTGAATAAAGACGAAAATTTGGTAAACGTCAATTCTGTTTTGGAAAGATCTCGCAAGGGTTCCAGACTCTGAGGCTGGTCATGGGGCGGATGATATTCCACAATTTGTAATGAATCTTTGGTGTTTTGTTTTGTTGGTTTTTGTTGGTTCAACCTAAACTTTGAAGACTCTTGGGACTTGCAAGAAGATCCAGGGATGTTGAGGCCTTGTGCATTCCCTATAGAGTGTAATCCTGGTTCAACCGAAAGCATAGCTTCTGGGGAAGAGGCTTGTTCTTGAAGTGTATTAGTATTTAATTTTCCTGGCAGTGGTATGTCAAGAGGGAAATCTTGCGATAGTTCAGGAGTAGCGTCTGGATTAGAGCCGTGGACGTAAATTAAATCATTTAATTCATGCCAATTACTCCCGAGATCAAGTTGATTGTCCACAATAGCGGGAGATAGCTCGTAGTCAAGGTTGTATTTTTGAATTGATTCGCCCAGAGGCTCCCAGGGAAGTGATGCAGTAAATTCTTGAAGCTCAAAGTATTCCAGAAAGAAGGGGTTACTTTCAGGTTGTGTAGAAGAAAGTAGTTGTGGAAAGACCTCCAAAGATGGGGACCAATCCGTCAATCTAGATATTCTTTCAGAGACGAGACCTTTTATATTTTCTTGAATAGCCAATAAGTCATCCTGGTAAGACTCGACATTGTCTTGATTAAGCGTTTGATTCATTTGTGGTGACGTCGCAAGCGTAAGGTGGAGAAGTATCTGCCTATAATTAGAGTACAAACTTGAGGTGACTAGTTTGTGTTTGAGTTTCTTGAATAATTGAATATAAATACAGCTTCTATCTCCGGTGGTACACGCCAATCACGCCTAAAAATATTCGACGTTGAAGAAGAACAATGTATTACGAGCAAATACAAAACACCAAGTCTGGTGGATAGATGTTCGGAGTTATGAATATTCTCAATGCAGGAAAGGCATGTCATGTTGAAAGCAAATTCAATGAATCTTTGCTGCGTATGCAATGCACCTCGAACAGCACGCCTCGTCTCATAGGAGACACGTGTGGGTTAACTTCCCAGGCGAAAAGGTAAAAAACACGTCAGTAATAGTTAAATCTCTGTCGATTTAGTTTTAGTTCCACTCCGCTTTCTTACTTATGATGAAAAAAACAACGAAAAACAACGAAAAACAAGAAAAAACAAGAAAAACAAGAAAAAAAATACCTGAGATATGTATTGTGTACTTTTTCGAGTGCCCTGCCGGGGACGATTTCCACTTTCGGGTTGCGAGGTAAGCACAATTGTATCCCCCGAAACCCGGGCCGTCTGCTCCGGGAAAGAAATTTCGTCAGATTATGCAATGGTACGCCCAAACATCAAGCCGGTTGTACTTCAGCCTGTAGTCGCACAACACCTGCGTAATTGAACGGGGAAACTAAACGCGGGAGATTATTAGTCACGTGTTGAGTATTGAAGAAGTTGCCTTTCGTAAAACATTGCATAGTCGTGCAAACTCAAATTCTGGCCATAGGAGGGGATTCTGTGTATCCCAGCCATAAAGTAAAATGGCTATGCTTCTGGGGGTGTTTCAAAAGAAGGCTCTCCCTGTATCTTGTTAAAGCGACATCGAGTAAAGCTTCCGAAAGTGCGGCCTAGTACGAACAACTACAGCAGACGCAAATAAAAATGTCAACCCACTATTTTGTGGTTTCAGTGGAGCGAACATGCAAATTTAAACTACTGCAGTATTTCGATGTCAAAAAAGTTTGTTGGGTGAGTCACAAATTGCTGGGTATATTGCTGGATGGAGGTGTAAGTGAGCACTTTTTTTTTTTTCACAAAACTGCTCGTTGATTTAAGTATTTACCCGGCGACATTCCTATTTATGCGAGTAAAGAAAAAGAAACACTGAATCAACAAAGTAACCCTGAGATCTGTTGGCACATAAATTTGACTGATCAAGTTTTTAGAATCTATAATGCACAGAGACATACAAGTAATGCAAAATAGTAAAATGTCCTTTACAACTTATTGTTAACTGACCTAGAAATATGGTTAACATGTATGCTAGAGTATAAGTGTCGGAATTTTCTCGCCCTGTAAGTCTTCGGCATCTCGGAGTTATTACTCCTGTCTGCATGGCTCCTGTCTGCATGGCTCCTATCGGCTTGGCTCCTGTCTGTATGGCTCCTGTCTGCATGGCTCCTGTCTGCATTGCTCACATACCCGGTAAAAAATTTCTTCATTGTGGACATGAACGCGCACAACTTTTCCGTCATTGTTTCTATTTTGGCATTATTGGTTCAAAGTTTGAGCAATCTCTATGACTATGGTGCGAGTTTCAACGGTAAAAAAACACTCAATCAGGTAGCGGAATTGTTTTTTTTTTGGGAGGGGGAAATCCCTGTTTATTCACACAATACGGACGTAGACATAGGGAGCACTGGCCGTCCCGAAAGTAACCTCGGCAAAGCTGCAGCTCTAGCACGTCACGTGGAAGCAGTGGGGATATGCCGTACGTACATGATTGCTTGCATATAATTTTGTTGACTCTCACCCTCACGGATGTTTTTGCGATGGATTAAAACCGTCCCTTCACGTCACCGGACACAGAGGGTGATCGAAACAATTTCAAGAGATTGTACTAAGGGCTATTTATACCTCTTTGATTTGATAAGAATTTGCAAAGACACCTTTCCGGACAATGTTCACCATATTTTCTCTGTGGTGGATCGGTTTTCCTGTAGTATCAAAATTCTCGTGAAAGTCCCGAATTCTCTCTCGCGAAAAAAAAAAAAAAAAAAAAAAAAAAAAAAAAAAAAAATGGAAAGAATAATTCTACGTTTTTTTCAAACAGCGGCTGATACCACATCATCACGCTGAATTTGGATCTTATACCCTGACAATTATTCTTGTGACTTTCTCTACAAGGCTAATTTATTGGTAAAAAGAGCTGTGATTTAATAGAAAGCCGTCATCATGAAGTTTTTTTTTTAGCTCTTACAAGCAAAAGCCACACGTAAAATAAAACTTCTAGGCTGATCGACTAGGAGACCATATAGTAGTACTCCAAGAGTGCCATGTGGTCGTTCTGGCGAGATTCTGGTTTTATATAAATGAAAGATCGAAGATAAAAGCTATATAATCAACACATGATCTATGATTTATTCTGTGCCAAACGTGACCTTACACGAAAGTATGTGTAGTTTGATGCCTTCGCCAGAATGAAACATTCAAACAAATAAGTCTAGCCAGGTTGGGGGACGAAGTTTTGAGACTAAATCAGCTACCCACAAAGACAAAGTAATGATCGATGAACTTTGAAACCTTAAACCCGAACTCTTCTACCTTCGGGATGTCTCAAAATTCTATACTTGTTGTATAATAACTACTTCGCTCTAAGTAAAATACCATTAAGATACATGCACTAGTGGGGCACCGAGGCTTGATCTAAACGCCGGCTCAAAGCGGCCACTTCAGATAAAATGCTAATGTATTGTCGAAGCATGTTCCAAACTATGCACTGTATTTTCACCACTTCGCTCGGTACTTCAGTATTGCCACCTTCCAAACTTTGGCCACAAGTGTAGTTCATCGCATTTAACACATGTACCATTATCATGTTAGCGATGGGAATCGGAAACATTCCCACACAGTTCGGAGAAAACACATATTCGTGAAGGGTTTTTACCAAAATCTTGAAGAATTTGTACGTAAGATCTTTTGCTTTGTGCCTCAGAAGCCGACCTGCTGTATGAAAATACATCTTCAGAACCTTTTCCTGCAAAACTGTAGCAATATGATTAAAAAATTCAGCGATGCTTTGAACTGTATCAACCTTGTGTTTATGGCTGCCCAGGATGGTTCTGTCATCAAGGTTGAAATTGTAGACATGCATCCCGCCTAATATTGTTTGAACGATGGTCGATTCCAAATTCAGTTGACCATGAACATGTTCCGTCCGAGAATTTGAAAAGAGAGATAAATCAAAGTTCATTTCTTTTAAAACACTTTCGGTGTAAGGAACATTTGTTGTATACAGCGTCATCTCATTGAGGTCGGCCATTCGTCTTAGCACTTGAATGAATATCATAAGAGAGCTTCTGTCTATTATTTGGACCATGTCTAATTCGAGTTGCGCCACACAAGCTTTTATGGAATCACGAAAGTCACCTTTCAAGCTAATTGGTAATTCTTTGTCAGAAGCAGTGACGAAAGGAAATACCAAAAGAAGAACAGCAAGATAAAAGTGTTCGTAAACATATGCCAGGGCAGATCTTTCCCTCAATTGAATTAATACCCTAGGTACTGTTCTTTGAAGGTTATTTCTTGATTGTTCAGAAAACCCACCCTCATTGAGGCTCCTGCTAAGGGGACCCATATCAACCCCATTAGCTGTCAAAACTTGTAAAGATTTATTGATGTTTTCCCTGGCCCATGTAGATTCCTTTACCACACCGATTGGTGTTGGATCCCATATCCTTGGCGAGAAGTCTTTGTTTGGGTATCTACTTGATAAGTCCGCAAAAGTGTATAAAGGAGTTGTTTATGTTTTAGAAGCTTCCATAAAAGAAGAAAACTTTCTAAACGGACACAGTGTCACTCCGTTATCCGTAAATGCTAAAGTATGGTTATAATTTGGGCGAAAGAATTCGGGTTGCACATTGAACAACTTATCAATCTCAGACATTGGGAGAGAAAGCATACCCCGAAGATCTTCATCAATTGCGTCGTCTTTCCACGTGAGATTCATGTAATGATACTTGGATTCCCCTCTTCCTCCTTTCCTCTTTTCAGTCAAGTCAGTATAGACCAGTTTTACGAGCTTGCCGAAATGGGAATGTCCCAAAAGAAGGTTCTGTGTGGACAGAGACGTTGGGCGATCGTGTGTGTTAAGAAGTCGTTGGCAAGTAATGTAGTAGAATTTGTAAATTTCATTCCGCGAGATAGGTGTATAGAGCCAGGGAAACGTCGACACAACCTTTTTAGTAGAAGCTAAAATGATTTTGATTGCCAAACACATGCGCTCACGTAAATTGAAGTATTCCGATGACTTTAGAAACTCTCCCGAACTTCTAACTGTAACCGTTTCCCCGGATGACTGACAAGTGGTGATTAAGGTATGGTAAAGCTGCGGCGCTGTGCATTTTAAAGAAGAAAACTTGCCACTTTCAGTGTGTTTGCCCTGGGAAGTCTCCTTTTGACTGCAGAAAAATTTGTACAAGTCATGTACAGTCAAGTGCTGATGAAAATTGCGTAAACACTCAACTAACAACGAGCAGGCATCTTTTGTTTTGGATTCTTGAGAATCCGAAACGTGAAATGTGGATACGAACTGACTTATTTTCAGTTTCTTATTCTTTGGACTTTTCCTTTCAATATGAGCTTTTCCTATCCTGGGAGTGTTTCGGGGTCTGTCGATTTGACTTCGGATCCGTCTTTTCTCAAGACAATTCTGACTGCTTCTCTTATTCCGACTATGAACAGTTATTGTGGGAAATTGAACAGGTAATGTGTGGTGGGTCGTGGAATCTTGGCTATTGACAAGGTCGTGGACTGAGACCCTAGTAAATTTCGCTTTGTTGTTTAGTGTTTGTTTCAGTGCTTGGTTAGATAAATTCAAAGCTTCGTAATGGACTTGTAAAGGTAAAGAGTATGAGTCTTCGGTTTGTGAAGGTTCCACACTTTTAGAAAGCTTTCCATTATGAAACTCAGGTGGTGTAAGAATATCAGAAGTCACTGGTATCACTGGTATGCCTGGTGGTGGTGTCAATTCGAATCCAAAAGCTTGCGAAATTGCTTTTAAACTTGGTAACCTGTTTGCAGACGTACTTCCTTGAACAAGTTCCTCATATATTGTTTCCAAATTGTTACATGGATCACTTCGAAGTGACTTCCATAAGGGTGATTCACACTTTGAGTTTAAGTATGTGTCTTTAGCAAGACACTTCATGTTTTTTGTTGTCGGTTTTGGAAAGGTGGGATACAACCCTCCGTCCCGGTGGTGATATACAACACATTTGTCATCGGGTTTTTTTTTTCTCCAGAACAAGAATGCAATTCTTGGAAGAACATGTCAAATAAAATTGTGTATATGATTATATTATCTTGACAAATCGGTTGGGTTCCACAAGATTTATTCTCAACCTGAAAAAGAATCAAATAATCAATATAATGGGCTGTAATTGGTTGTGTTAGTGTAGAATATCTGTGTAATACTAATATTTATTATATACACAAATCCTCGACTTTTATTGGCCAGAAAACGTCACAATTCTAGAGAACACCGCTTCAGCACTGTTGTTTCCGGTTGATTGAACTCCAGATCTCGTATGCACAACAAAACAAGCCAAAGTCGAATACAAATCCGTGTCTTCTTTACTTGATACAAGTCTGGTTGAGGTCTATTCAGTTGTGGAAAGGCGAAGCGGGCTGCAGTATTGAGCAAATTAATTGAATGTCGCCGGCTTATATGCATGCGTTGCCATGCAGAGAAGCGCCATGCTCGGCAAAACTTTTGCGATGAATCAACCATGCTGGAAAAATTTTCCCAGGCAGGTTAAGGCCGAAATCATTTTAATTTAAAATGTGTATCAAATCATTCCGGGCTTTGGGAAACCCGAAAAGTTTTGAGTCACTATGGTTTTTTTCTTAAAAAAAGAAAATACTTTCGTTTTGTAAAGCATCATTCAAAGCATCATTGTAACCTTCCTCCGAATGCCCGTTGTGACGTAGTGGAAATAACTTTGAGAATGAACTATTCCACGGGTGCTGTACGACACGTAAAAAAAGTACAAAAACCAATTGCAAATATCACCCGCATTGTCCTCAGCAACCGAACAAACTTTGGGCGAGGCGCAAAGTTTTCGTCTGATCAAACCGACGCGGCCGAGTCCCTGGTTCTTTTTTTTTTTTTTTTGTTTGATTTATTTTTTTTGATTTTTGTTTGATTTTTTGTTTTTCGTTCGTGCAATAACTAAACTGGACTTTTTGCTGTGAATCGCTGATGGTTCTTATAGAACTTTTCAAGGGACCCATCTTTCTTGAATGATAAAGGGGCCTACCTATGCGCAATCACAATACTAGCAAATACCCAAACCCCCATTCTGAAAGCGTGATATACGAGGTTACAGCAGCCTTATTCTTTTTTGGAGTCTAAAACAATTGCGGGGCATAGTTGTAAATTAGAGAGCGAAAACAACTTTGACCCCCTCGTTCGTAGTTTAAGCGTACAATATTCCATTGTGACTGTGTCACAGACAATTGTTTTTTTGTAAATGAAGCTTTTAAAAGCAGTAGTAAGAATTTTATAACTGAATTACTTAAGTATAAACTTGACGTTCGTAGCAAACTTTCCCAGATGTATTCCTTTTGGTCATCTCCGTTGATGGATCTACCGCACTTTCCGTTGACAAGACTTTCTCAAATTTAGGTTGTTCAACCCACGTCAGACAACCAAATGACACTACCAAGAATTAGTACAATTACTTGGCAAGACACTGTTGATCCGCACAGTCCTCAAACTAAGCTTGGCCGTATACTGCTTCGACCAAAATTAATAAAATATGAATTCATGTAATATCTAGATAACGGCTAGAGTCAATAGGTGATGGATCAAACTCATACTTTGGAGAGTGCATGAACAAAGTCCCAGTTCAAAGATCGAGAAAGGTTTTCTTGAGATATTTACATTCCAATACTTCCAAATGTTTGATATTATTTGCAGGGTAAACTTTTCATGCTGTGAGATGTCCAAAGATCTCTAATATATATATATATATATTTTACATCGAAAAAAAATCTTTATTTTCCTCAAAAAAAACAATAACAGAACTCCACAGGTGATTACACCGCATAAGGTGTCCAGCAAGTGTTAATCTTTATGTAATTAGTCGGAGAAATCGCTCAATATATTCAGTACAAAAACTTTCCTCAGAGACCTTCAAAGATATTTAGATAGTGTGGATAGATTTTCTGTAGTTCAAACAATCTAAAACTTTCTTTAGAATGACCTAACTCGAGAATAAATCAAAGAGTACTCAGAAATGGGGCCTTCTACTTTAACTTCCGTTAGTTCTTAACATACCGAACGTCATCAAGTTAACCAATTCAAAATTTGCCTTTAAATGTACTATAGAACCTCCTTTACTTAAGTAATAAAGGAAGGGATGTTTAAGACTGGGTATAGTGTCTTACTCCTTCTACTTCTTGCCATAAACAGATATTTCACTTTGGGTATTCAGGAAGTTAGATCCATGGCTCTCGGCTGACAGAATTTGTGATGTTGGTCTGCCCAAGCGAACCCAAATCAAATGTGCAGCTAGAAAATCCCAGGAAGCCGCTCCTTCGTTGATCACGTACAAACCAGTAAGAGGTACATGGCATCATCGTTTCATACGAAAAGTATTAAAGTCGCTCGCTTGTAACTATATATATATGGCCTTTCGCGTACTATAATACTGGTTTAGTTGTGGGGCTGAATCCTGAACACCTTTGAAGCGAGCCGACCATGTCCAATAATTCTTTTCCAACTAGAATCGTTTACCTTCGGCATCCATCGAGTAACTGTCAAGTTTATTGAAGGCATAAGTATACTAAATTTCTCCCAGTGGCTAAAAAATTTACAATTTTCATTTCATTCTAAATAGGGTCCACAAGGTTATGACTTGGATGATCACTTAAAGCACCGTTGAGCTTTTCTGAATTACTTTTTCTCTTGAACTGATCTCCTCTAAGCTTTATTAAATCTTTAGCATGCTAAACGTCCCCTTCCGGATAAAAAAAAAACACATTTTATCTTTCCCGTTCATTTATTCGGCATTTATTCCTCACTAGTTCAAGATGTTTTCAGCCATTGTGTCCTGATTGGTAATTTGGCAGCAAGTTCGGGCTTAAGTAACGCAACCATATCCTCATCAAATAATGAATAATCCAAAGTGAGGCCCAAATAGTGCGGCTTCGAATGGCCTCTCTTTCCCAATCTTCTTGTCCTCAAATTGGGGTATACTACTTTAATAAGTTTACCAAATTGACATGGGCCAAGTAAGAAGTTTTGCTGAGTGTTGAGACACCTTGTATATTCAGGGTACCTCTGGATAACCTTTTGGCAAAGAATAAAGTATGCCTTGTAAACTGTTATTCTCCCCACAGTATGGGCATCTTGTGTTCTCTTTGCCGTAGAAAATATAATCTTTATCGCCAAAAAAGACCTAATGATTTCATGGAAGTTAAGGGCCGATATACGCCGTTCTGGAATGTAAACTTCTTGTAAAAGCGCTGCTGTGGTTTTCGGATTGCGAAGCGTAGTGAGAAGAAGATCGCAGAACATGATCGGTTCCGAGCCAGATGAGAGTATTTCGGGACTCTTCGTATGAGGGTATCTCAACTTACGTAGCTGCTCCAAATATGCCCCTTTCTGGTTAAGAAGAAGAACAAAAAAGTCCTCCAAAGGTATTTCTTCATGAAAATCCTTCACAGCGCAAACCAAAAGCTCGGGGATGTTAAGCGAAGAAACTCGATTTATCAAGGGACCAAGCCTCACAAATTTTTCCCTCAAACTCTTCAGAACTTCAAATAAACATCGAGGTCGAGTGAAGTCAGTCTCGTGCTTTTCAAATCCACAATCGCGTGGTACTTGAGACCAAATACGCAGCAAATCTGGTTGTAGGGGTGTATCTAGCTGGTTTCCTTCGGGAGCTCTCCCTCGTACAAACAGTGGGTATGGCTCTCTTTTAACTGGTGCCTTGGATATAATTTGCGGTAGAACTTTTGAAATTAAAGTTGCTCGGTGGTCGTAAGGCACCCGAGGCCAGACAAAAGTTGATGATTGTGGTATAAATTGGGCAGCTTTGCCTCTATCATCACCCACCACCCTCTCATTATAGTTGGGAGAATTCAAGGGTAGTGCTTGATACTGAGACGCTTCCGAGGGATGGATTAGCGATACAGGACAGATGGTCGAATTTCCTGGAAATATCCTGGTCACTACACCACTACTATTATCATTAAGAGGGGAACTGTGGTGTCTATATGGTACAAATGACCGAGGTTGAGTTTCTGTATATTGGATATGGGATATTGATGGTAGGCCGACTGAATCGGCTCCTAGGTTTTGAATTTGGACCATTCCCAGTAACCCCAACTTACTTTTGGGTACGTCTGAAGAAGTCGTAGGGAAATAATGCATGTTGTCCATGGGTAAAGTCTGCGGCCTTTTGAACGGTTGCGAATAGCTCACTGACGTGTGGGGTAAAATGCTCATCAAAGACGAACAAAGGTAGGAAAGTAGTCGTAAGCAAGAAGAAAAGAGGTCAGTGAATGAAGCGTGAATGAAAACGGAAAATACTTTCGGACTAGCCTAATGTGGATCAAGGCAGAAGGTGACAGGTGGGCATACCTTTCATTATGTGTCTGAATGAACACCCTGAGTGACGAACGCCCCGCCTGTACGATTCAGGGTACGTTTTGGGAAAATCACGCAGAAACTATGCGCCAGCAATGTTTCATCCTCATTCCTCATGGTGTCAAGATTTTAATGATAAATGAGGTGCATCCATTAGTTCCCAAAATAAAACAATGATACTACCCCATACCGGAATTCAGCATCAAAGTGACGTGCTACGCAGTACGAGAAGTGTATACAACATATTCAAACCTCACTCTTTGACGTTGGTCCACGGGATTGCTCAAGGGCTATTGAAGGGCTTCTTTGCGATGGTAGTTTCATTTTTTAATTCTTTGATTGTTTTTTGTCTTTCTTCTTTTGTCTCCAACTCATGACACAAAAATCTTCTAATCTTAGAGGTACGGCCGTGGATACTTAACTTTTGTTGCTGGATCTATCACAAGAGTGCGTATCCAAAAATGTCGCGTTAGGAATCCCACACGCGACATTCATTCCCGAAATCATCATTGCTTAAAGGCAAGTGTTCTGCGACAATTTGATACTTTTTTGAAAGTGGCCCATATGCACCTACTTTCCTGTATAACTTTATTTGCAGTCTGGGATGGCTAATCCTTCTTCTTTTGCAATTCCGGATGGCAATATGAAGGTCGTACATAATTGGAATATCCAGACCTCAAAATTCATACTTTTTAGGTGATATCCGAGTACACACTGAGAAACGCTTTCTTAGGTAAGAAGTATTATTGCAGTGATTTTTACCATCAAAAAAGCTTAAAATTAATCTGGAGTGCAACTATATCCAACTTTGATTCAGAAGAAGGCACAATTGAAGCGGGGGGATACTATATTTTGGCTAAGTCTCGAGCCTCTTGTAAGCACAATCCGTAACAACAAACCAAGCAAGACGATTTTGATTTCGTTTGAAAAACATCAATACTTTGAAATGTAGATATAGAACACAAAATTGAAGCACGAAGACCTGTCCAAATTGAAGTTGTAGACTTACTTGATGATAAATAAGAGATTTTATACAGAAAATTCCAGATTTTAGTCGTAATTTTTTGGGAAAGCTTTAATTGTTCTTCAATAGTTGAGAAAAAATACAAAAGTACATCTTTATGAAGGAAATTTGATTATGGCAAAAACGATAATATCTATCAAAACATGAAATATTTTATTCTTCTAATGTTTAAGAACATTTTCAAAGCCTTATTTTTTCTTCTCAGGCTGATTTTTAAGGGTTTTTGTTCCTCGAAATAATGGTATATTCCTGGTCTCTGATGCAATTTTTTCTTTTTCTGAAGAGACATCCTTTAATTCCTTATGGTGAGTTGAAAGAGACTGTGCACTACTGCAATGATAATATACAGATATTCTTCATTATATACCATATTTCGGTCGATCTTGCCATTTTCAGACAAATACAGGAATTGAGCGGCATATTGTTGTAAATACAGGAAAGTAGGTGCATATGGGCCACTTTCAAAAAAGTATCAAATTGTCGCAGAACACAAGGCTGAAATGTCCTGCAGCGGAAGAGGACGAAAGCGCAAAATCTTGCAACGCGAAAAAAATAAAAATGAAAAAAAAAATTGAAAAGCTCCAGCCGTTCAATACACTTACTGTCTCGTAACGTGGTTATTGGCATCTGTTCTGAACGGAAATAAAAAGATTTTCTTTTTCCCATATCAGGCCTACCTTTTTCCCTTAAGTATTATCAAAGACAGAAGTAGATGGACCTAGAATATTATTTTTGAGTTTGCTTATATTTGAATGGACAAGACTATGAACGCACATTTCCGCCATCGAATGGTGTGCACCACTTCGCCGAATTCCTGCCCGAAAGACCTTTTGAAGCCGTACGAAGCCGTGCGAATTCTTTAACCAGGAAAATTCTTTATCATCCGCAAATTTCGACACTTTTATTTCGAAAAATTTGAGTTTGCTTTCCTGAAATTTTTTTTCATTCCACCCAATAAATATAATCCATCCTCGGATCTTTAGCGAGGCGTGGTCCACCCCGTACTGACTACATGCAATCCATATTCAGGCCTGTACCATGTAACCAAAGGTTCTTTGGTAAACAAGTATTCATTTTTGAAGAGCAAAAACTATAAACCGAATCTTGAAACGGTGATTTTCCACCATCTGATCTTGTGACTGAACAGACTAAAGTCTAACCTGCCCTGCCCGAACAGATAAATTGCAAGCCATTCGCTCGTTTAAAACGGGGTGCTGGGCGTCATGCCAATATACAGTGCCACTACGATGGATGTACTGGTTTTCTGGTAATTGTTAATTGAATTGGGAGAATTTGACTATAGAGAATTCAGAATTCCCAATTGTTTTGCACTGTTCAGATAATGCAGCCCTCGTGGTGCTTGTTAGATCCTTTTTTTTTTTTTTTTTCACGGGCCTAATTTCTTCTTGATGGCTATTGCTGACTTAGAGTGCGGAAATCCCTCACCTCGTCTTTTCTCAAGTTTCTCTTTACCTTAACTGGACAACTCAATCATTAGAGACTGATCTATATCTGTCAGACATAACACAACTTCTTCAGATAATTACTATGGCCAATACAAGACCCAGCCCTGGTGTCCATCGTGACACCTTGCCACCCGTTTACTTCGTACAAGTATAAAGCTGAATCTATCTGCATGGATGAAACCTGAACCACCAATTTGGACAGAACAAATTCTCGCATGTTTTTGACAAGTTAGCTCTTAGGTTTTCGGCGTTATATGTATTCCTAATTGCGCAAACCAGGCTTGGGTATGTTTTCTGCGAGGAGCTTTCACGGATAACTCGAGGTTTTGAAAGTAAGGTATTCTTAACGTGATCTGGTTCAAAAAGCTTTGATACCGGGACCTTGGGTGTAGCTTTTAAGGTCATGGTCAGCTCAATTTTCAGATAAAGCAGGTCCCACATCCCTCTTTGGGTAATGTGCTTCCCATATCCCTTAAAACTCCACTTAAACCTTTCCAATTGAATGAATTTCGCGCCAGTATATTTTGCCCTAATACTCGGTCCATAACGCCAACCCATTATATATCCTTGATTTCTTGTCACGGTTGTTAATAACGTGTTTTGGGTTAACCTTCAGCGGTTGCACAGTAAGCACCTTCTTATTTGTACTGTTCACCAAGCACATGTACACGGCACGAGACTAAATTTTGGAAATTTTAGACAACTGGCTATTCCATCGCCCAACCACTTGTTAGTTGCCCCTCTTTCCGATGAGAATAGTTGACTAAACGCAACTTTTTCAGGGAAGAAAAGAGGTTTAAAATTCTTGGGGCCGTTTATAGCTTAACCACGCTCTTTTACCACACTTAAGCGCTAAAATATAACCAAGGACCAATAGAGCCTACATTATTATGGAAGAAGGCCTTCTATACCATTATCAGCAAATGCCAGGGACACCATTCGAGCGCAGGCGATGTTTGGCCAGTGAAGGTTTCGCCATTATCGTAAATAGCCAATGGTCAAATGCTTGATCAATCATCAATCCAAGACCAGCAAAAATGTTCGCCGCTTTTTTACCTTGCGATCATCGTAAGGTCGACTTCATCCAAAAACAGAGATCCCATTTTCTTGTTCAATGCACTTTTGCTTTGCCTTTTGAAAGCAAGATAAATTCAGGGTTTATTATTCCCTTTCAAGGAAGCCCCACCTCGATAAGGCCGACGGAGTTTCTTCTTCTGTTTTGTTTTTCCACGTTCAGAAACAGTGACGGGATTCCAAAAGTCACCGTCGCATTCAAAATCCTTGGTGATTTTTAAAAAGTCCTCGTACTCTGTTTCAGTTAGACCAAACGCTCTCGGTACACGTTCCTTTGATTCGAGGTTCAAAACCGGTCATATGTCGTCGAGGATCAAATCTATTACTTCATATGGGGAAGCAGAAGAAAGTCTGTCCCGTGTTTCGGCGACCCAATTATCCATCTGGAAATCAGCTATGTCTTTAAAACCCTTAAGTAACAACGGCAACATCGACGATGGTAAAGGGGTGAAAAGAAACCCCATTCTCTTGGATGTGTATTCATACTTTGTCACAAATATCTTTATGACATTTACTGCATTCTCAGTTTTTGCCTTCCAGAGTCTAATCATTGCCTCAATAACGTGGAAATCTTCCAATGCCTTCTTCCTATAGACATGTTCATTATCTTTCACGCATTTGTCTATGGCATCGAGGGTACATCCTAGATCCAAATTATCTTTGAAACTCAAATACCTGGTGCCCAAGAATGGCAATTGCCGAGGAATTTCCAAAGCAATCGTCTCCCGCTCACCGTTAAACGTGCGCCAGTGTTTTTTCAAGGAAGGAAAGAATTTTGCAAACGTGGACATGTCTGCGGCTGCAAAGAACGCCTTGAAGGACATTGATGTTTCTAGAATCTGAAGCATGCGGTCAAAGGCGTCTAAGAGTTCGGGTGATTTTTGCGACGTTGCTACGGCTAGATAACGGGTGGCTTTACCGGCAAAAATGTCTGCCAAGTTGCATATTTGCCGAAAGGGGCTAGAATGAATGAGGTCAACTCTCCGTATGTTTGGATACTGTTGAAATCCTTTAAGAAAGCTCGTTGAAGCTCTTTGCCGTATTTTGTTAAATGAGTACCTTCCAAGTCGTTTAAGTCCCGCGGCTGCCTTGGGTTTTGGCATGAATCTCTCTTGATCTGATATGATGGTTTCAAGGGTGGTTCCTTGGCACAAGAAGCCAGTGTATCGCTTTAGAGGTGGCTCTCTATTGTTGTTTGGGAATCTTTGGGTGGGGGTGTTGCTGTTGTTCACCAATATCACCTTCTTGACTTCGGCTACTGATGGGTGCCTGTGGATCCAAGTATTGGGTTTCAGGTTTGGTGATCTTTGAGTGATTTTCAACAAATTCTAAATCAGTGTCCACGGGATTGTGTCTTGTGGGATCAACTTCAGCAGCACGATTAGTGTGTGGGGTCACTATGTTGACATAGTCCAGATCTAGGTCTTATTTAGAGCATTTCTTGCAATCATCCTCCAAGATATCCTCGCATTCAGTATTATTCTGAGTTGAGTTCGATAGTTCGATATTCCCTTTGCCTCTGGAACATCTTTGGTGGCTCCCTGTGAAGGAATGGGGATCTTCGACGGAGTCCTTGTACCATCAGGGGACCTGCTGGGTTTCTTCTCCAACGAGTCTGGTTTGATCATGTTGCTGGGTTTCTCTCCAACGAGTCTGGTTTGATCATGTTGCTGGGTTTCTCTCCAACGAGTCTGGTTTGATCATGTTTTAAAATGCAGTCTTGGCGTGAAATTCCGAGTAAGAATCTTGGTATATGAGGCAAGTCGGGTATTTGGGTCTTTTCGGTGGCAAATGAATCCTAAAGCCAGAACAGTTTATGTGTTCTGGCGTTTCAACGGATGGTTTCCACAGTATAGGACATGGGTAATGAACGTGCACGAGGATGCGAATGTTTAGTTGGTCTGTGGGTCGTGCAGGCACCATTGAGTCCAGATTGAGTCCGATTGTAAAGGATTCGCCCATTGAATTTAGGGAATTTAGGCGTGTTGATAAAAATAATGAGTGTTTGATTTAAAGAGGGTGTATAAAGATGGAAGATTTGGTGACTTCCTGTATTTATAGCCCACAAAAGGATAGGTTTGTATTTTGTGCTCCGGTAGTGGTTGCAACTTGCGGCCATGGTGTGCGGCGTATAGGCGTAAAGCCAGTGCGATTCCTAAAATTGGATGAGTATTAGTCCCACTGTAACGTGAAATAGAATTTAAGTTGGTTTAGGTATTGATTTTGTTCTCGAATATTATCGCCCTTTTGCTGGGTTATTGTTTGGAAAGGCTTTTCACGGTGGTTTTGTAAGTTAACGGTTTTTGCGTTCTTTTTGCAAGATTCAACTAAAATTCTTGGTTCTTAAAATGTCTGGTGGGTTGAGACAAATGTTAAATAACTACATTACAATTCACTCAAATGAAGCTTTTCTTTATTTTTCTGAAGCACACACACTAAGCAGGAAGTAACTGCACCAAGTATAGAAAAGAGACGATTTTTAATACCCCAACCAATATTCTATGTTGGCTCTAGAGGAGGATAGAAAGCAGAGCCAGAATCTGAAGCAAGATGTGAACTAGAAAAAGATATAAATCGAGACTACCGAGGCTCTTCAAAGTCACAGATTTGAAACTTGATATGTGTATTACCATTTAAAAAAGTTGGATATCTTGGAATTGTGTCTTTCCCAGAAAAAAATACTACGACAGTGCCACATCGGAAGTGACAAGGAGAACAACGCAATCGGTTTATGCTTAACACATTTGCCTTTGAAAGGAGGTAAGGTGTAAGTTGAAAAGAACTTAATGAGCTTTTGAACACCGAGGCCTAAAGGTCTTCATTGAAGGCCTTATTCCCAATTTACTTTCTTAGGCGGCAATATCTGTTTTTCCTGGGATCTCAGAGATGCATTCGAGGGGACACTAATTTATGATTGATGGTTAGTGTGCAACACTCCTTGTGATGTTTACTTGTAAACGAGTCCATGTTTGTGAAAATTTAAATAGGAAAACCCTTCCTCCCACAAAAGAACATATATGCCTATGGGTGGGAACATAGGTAACGTCCACGATTGCTGGACTTCACTAAATTAATCACTCCATCACGTGCCCTTACTTCCCAAGAAAGATATTGTAGAATTTGGTCGGGACACGTCCATCCAACTGTAGTCTTTCTTTTGGAAACACCCGAAATATACTGCAACACGAATGATATTCTTGGTTTTTGTTTCGAATACACATAAAATATTTTAATACTTTGTATACATACAATATACTATCCCATACTGGTGTACCCACGACGAAACAACACTTGTCATAAAGCTGGTGGAACTTTTCACAGCCGATGTACAACGCCCTCAACTTGTCTCAAGTTTGGGTAGTATAATCTGATAAATCAGTTACTTCCTAAAGGGTTTTTTTAGTGGGACAACGAGTCGAAAAAAACGAAGCTTTTCAAGTGAAAAGTTCTTCTTTAAGAAATCTGACAAGAAGCCACACCTATTATTACTCAAACAATTTACTGAACGAAACAGACATAGAGGATACATTAGCAATTATATATTAAAGCAATTAGAAAGTAGCAGGATTATGAAGTATAGCAAGCACTTATAGCAAGTGGAGGGAAAGAGTCCGTGGCCCCTCAACAGGCGCCACTCAAAACCTCATACATCTTAGAGTTGCGGATGTTTGGGCTCTTACTTTTCTGGCTAGAGCCTGCGCTGGATAGGGGTGGTGTGGTATGACACATTTCTTTAGAGGGATTCTTTCAGCTCAGGATTTGGTTCTGAGAGCCCAATTATTTGGGTTGTTCTTTCTGGTAGAACCGTGTCCGTTTGGTCCTCTTTTAGGAGCAATAGATGGACCGCGTCCGTTTGGCCGGCTTTTAGGAGCACTGATTGGACCGCTTATACTGTCCCGATCATAGAAGTGGCCAGGTCTGGTCAGCAGGGATCCACTAAATCCCCCGCCTTGCAGCTGTCCATGCGCTATGTCGGAGTTCAGTTTTGGTGGTCCACCACTGTTTCTTTCTACACTAGGAGAAAGGCCTAAGGTTTCAAGAGTATTCTTCCAAGAGTTATCTACAGGGTATTGAGTGTCATCCCGGAACTGCTTCAAGAATTGGAGATCGTACCTGTACTTCTTTGAGCCCGTCTTCCATTTTGGGTCGACACCTCTGAAAGGGTATGGGTAAGTGAGAGAGAAAAGGTCTTCAATAGGAGTTACAGTCCTTGCTCTTTCAAGGTACAGAGTAACGTCAAGAGCGGGTTTGTGGTTGGCATGTTGGTCCCAGCATTCCAAGTGAGAATGTTTGTCGTGTGAATGGGCAGGGGCTTTCAGAGTATTGTGTGAAAGGTGAGCTACGCTTTCAGGTTGTGACCCAAGGGTTGTGATTTGGGGGTCATTGTGAGAGTCAGTGGTAGAGTCAGTGGTAGAGTCATTCTGAGAGTCATTCTGAGAGTCATTGTGAGAATCATTGTGAGATTCCTTGTGAGAGTCATTGTGAGAGTGACTGCCAGCAGTCAGCATATAAGAAGTTTGGGTGGCAAATTCTAGCTCACCCTTAGCCTTCCAAGAATCAGCCTGGGCGAGCTCACCGAAATTCGCCGTTTCAATCGTCTTGTTGGTTGGCTTCACAAATTCACTAGTGTCAGTCTCCGTTTCGGGTTTTATTTCCGTAGAAAAGTTGCCGTCGTTTGTGTTAGTGTGTTCTTGAGAGGGGGTGAGAGAAGTGTTAGAGGAGTAGTCAATTGGGCTAAAACAAGCGGGAGACCCGTCGCTTTGTGGCTCAAAATCAGAATCCCCACAGATTCCCGAGTAAGTCAGGCATTTTGGGGAGTGGGGCGTGGGTTGTGGCTCCATAGTGTTCATCAAAGTGTTCATTTCGTTGGGCGCCATTTCGGTGGCAAATTCTTGATTGGCTGCAAAATTCAACCAACTTTGAAGTGTGCGTCCCACGATAATAATCATTACGATCCTTGGGATCCATTCCGCAAGTCCTAGAAGGAGCATGATGTAAAAAAACATTTTTGTGTTGTGGTTGCAAAAAAGAGAAGTAGTAAAAACAGAAGAAAAATTTGAGAGCGACGCCTTCCTTATATAAGTATTTTTTTTCTCTCTGGCATACCTCAATAATGGAAGGGGGTGGGGACTGCGTGTGTGTGTCGCACAGAAAATAATGTCCCAAACACATTTAACTGGTGCTAGTATATGTTGAATACAAAGCTTAAAGAGGCACAAGTACGCTTCCGGCATGTCTGCGGGAAAAATATCATCTTTTTCAAATTAATTTATAATTTCACTAAATCTAATGGTGTACACGCTGTTTAATCGGAGAGCTTACCCAAAGAACAGAGATAGAATAGGGATATACATTGTCTGTCAAGAGAAGGGCACACGCAACTGGGTGATCTAACGTTACCTAGTTTTTAGAAAAGTGTTTTTGCAGCTAGAACCGTTTTCTACATAGTTCCTAGGAAAAACACTGTGCTGGAAGAAGCTCGTAGACAACTAATCAAACTGAGATTCCTCTCTTATATCTAATACAAGTATGACTTTTGTTAACACTGCAGCAGTAAATACTGCAATGAAGTTGAAGCGGAAGCATGCCTCCCATTGGTCATTATACTTGGAGAAAAGCTTGTTTGTTTCTGCTTTCACGGGAGCAATAGATGGTTTCTTCCAAGAGCCAGGTGACTTCTGCTTTAGTGTCATTATTAAAAGGTGTTTGCGGGAGCTCAAAGGCTAATGCTATCTTTGTTAAGAGAAAGGCTAAGTTCCACCCTATCTCATCACTGCACCCAGACACTTGGGAGCACGACAACACTTGGGAGCACGACAACACTTGGGAGCACGACAACACTCGTGTGGCGTACACGTTCAACGCTGCATTGGTTTCGGCTCAACAGTTTCAAAACAAAATCTGCAAATTGGGTTAAACCGAATTATAACATCTCTATCTTCACCTGATTTACCTAGCACGGAGAGCAGAAGGGGTTTTAATACAGGGTACGATAATAAAGGAAATTGTCTGGTTTACTTTGTCTTTGCCTTCTCGGGAACTCTTACATACTACATCTTGTAATGCTCACAAGATGGGCGAAAGATTCACTGGTGACCACGAGGAGACCTTTGTACACTTCTTGTCGTCCAAATTACCTCTTCACGCACTGGTGAAAAACAAAGCTCGCAAGATAGTTCACTCAAAGGGTAAATCGTTATATCTGTTTAGCCCGAGTACAACGGATAAATCGAATACAATCTTGTTTCAAATTGACTTTCTAATAGTATATACCGCTACGTGCCACTAACAGTAGGCTGTTTCCGAAGAAATATGGGGCGAGGCTTTTATTTCCGCCTTACAGTATTGCTATTAACCGTTTAGTCGAACAGATCACATTTAATAAGGCTATGCTTCTATGACAGAAGTGGTCAGCGAGAAAAGCCGACGGGTGCAACTCCTTAAAGTTCTTTTTTAAACTAAAAACAAGTGAAAACGAGTACACCAAGTCAGGGTAATCTATCTTAATGACGTCGCAAAAGTGGAAATTGTTCCAGAAAGGCCGTGTAGGGACAGGTAAGAGTTGGAAATAGATGTGTTCTGAGGAAGACTTTGAAAAGTGTTCCCGTACCTTTTGTAAAATGAATTGCGTGGTTGTGGGTGGGTCTACTGAAGTTTCGTTGCATATTTGATGATCGAAAAGGCTCAAGAACCTTCCAGATAAAGATTTACGTGAAACATCGCTGAAGTTTTGAGCAAAGACAACGGCCATATTCTTTTCGGATTGGGGAAGGATTGCGACGGTATAAATTTAATAATGGGAGTCGAAAAATTTGCCACTTTCCGAATTTGAGCCTTGGGTGACTGGTTTCGGTAGGCCGAGAAAGCTGTGAAAGCCATACATGCAAGTAACGATCAGAATTGCGCTGAAATTAAGCAGATATAAACCGATAATTTCTCCATTTTAGGTTGATGAACTTAAAAAAATTGCCGTGGTCGAGCGAACCTTTCGGTTGCTTCATAATGCGCCATTTAGTATTAAGTGCGTTTATGTGAAAGTTGATATTGCGATGCTTGGTTTTGGAATTTGGATGTTTCTTGGGATCAGAACAATGACATTGGTCTCTCTGAGACTGAGAACTGGGCAGAAGCAAGGGGTTCAACTGTGGGTGAGTCAGGTTTGGATTTAGGATTCTGGGTCATGACAAGTCCGTGAGTCGAAATCCTGGTATACTGTTTTTCGGTTTCTGATGGATGCGTCTTGTGGCTTATTGAGTCGAATACGCCGTGAAAACATTCCACCTTTGAAACGGGGATTTCTTTGCTCGCAAGTGTTTCCAAATTATTGGGGAAATTAGCTTGTACCTCTTGTTGTGTAGTTTTTAACTATTTTAGACTGGAATGGTCTTAAGTAAAATCCCCATTTTCTCTTTCCAGATAGTTACATGGAGAGCATGCAACTATGTTCCGCAAGGGTATTCCAATCTTAGGTACGTGTGCAAACCTAGTAAATTTCTCCGTGAAACGTCTTAGACCTGTTACAGAAGCTGGTGTGAAGTCCCGGGCGCAACAAATATGACTGGTTACTGTTTTGTCCAAGGAAGAGTTCGAGTAACTGCGGAGCATGTAGATAATATCGACACAATATAACTAGAAGTCCTTGCGAATGTAGTTAGCTTTCTATGAATATTTTCCCTGGACCGTTGTGGGCGAGACATAATGATTTGGCGCCCTTAGAATTTCCCGATTCGGATTCTTTATTGTGTTTTCATATGTACACAAGAATAAGAAGTGGATTAATTTGCCAGATAACGTGACCAAATATAAGAAATTGCGCAATGTAACCCGCACTTATACATTTTCGGGATTCGAATGCGCTATAAAATTCTTCAAACATTGTGTAAGCCAATCCCTGTTTTCACGAACTACAAGCTTAGGTTATAATTATTCACATGAGAAGAATAGGAAATGGTAAGCGGGCTTTATTACCGTCCGAATTGACCAGACAAAAAGCGCCTTTGTGCAGACGTTGCAATGCATTAAAGCGCAAATTTCGACAACAGCAAAAGCAATAGCAACAGCCCCAGCACCCGCTATCGAAAATTCACCAATGAGATTTCACTTTAAAACCTTAAAGTATTTTATTTTTTCTTCTTTTTTTTGATTCCATCATACAGGTTTTGTTCTCTTGTGGTTTCGTATAACATGGCTCATTTCAAAAGATTTTTCCATTTCCAAATTGCTTTTGAGTCTTTCTCCGAAAGCCCGTAGCTAAGCAGTGGTGATTGCATGGGAAATGTAAATAACAAAAGTACAAATTATTTGCTGAGTTGCTCAGTCCCGAACGAGCAATGGAACGGAAAAACAGACAAAGAAAGGTGGAGGAAATATTCCAAGAGCATTGTTGAGAGGAAACTATTGTGGTGGTGCGAACGGCGCAGTCTTAAACTGGTAAGTGCGAGTTGAGACAACGTCCACCCACAGCTTACGCTGGAAGCAGTACTGACGGAAAGGTTCCATAGGATCTTGAGTAGACACATGTTCTGTTATTCAGTAGAAGTCTCTCCAGACATAATGAGAATACTTTAGTGAAGTATTTAGAGTTAGCAATGTAAGGATTACTTGTGTTATCCTAGCTTGATTTTCTTCAGTTACTTAAATATAGTAACCACATTTGGATAACACGTACTTATAACAAATTAGAGATAGGGCTTCACTTTTATTTAGCAGAATAGAAACGTTGCTCTAGAAAGAGCAACCTTGCTTCATTCCTGGTATAGACTCAATGGGATGTGAATGCTTGCTCAAGTACACTTGCACCTAACATGGCTACTTGCTCAATGTGGACAGTGTATACACACCATACCATATTGACCATGCTCGCATCTTCACGCCCATGATATCGAATTGTTTAAACAAACCACAATGATAAATTTATTTTCCACGAGAAAATGAATTTTGCCCTAAGAAATGATCTTGAAAGAATTTCTTAAATGTAAAAGAGTGCCGGTTATTTCCTTATTTGTGAAGCTGAGTGCTTCTTATTTGTGTTTTTCGGTAGTTGTCAGAAATTTACCAAACTAATGAGCATGTAACTCAGATTTGGAAATCTTTCACAGACAAATCTTCGGCCATAACAACAGAGAAATAGTTTTGAATTGGTCAGTCTATCGTCAACAAATTCGAATAAATTAAATCTTTTGAGCGGGTTAGGGTGTTTTGCTAGGGCTCATTACTAGGGTTTATTAGCTTACCGTGCGACTAAGTCGGACAATTCACCTTCCCAAGAAGAGAAACTTTACCCGTGATACTACTTTTGCTTATCACAGAAATTTACGATAAACACAAATGTCAAACAAAATATATATAGGTGGTTCAAAGTCTCACAGAAAGATCGAAAAGGGACTCAACCTTTCACAAATGTGTGTTCAAAATCCGGCACGTGAGCAGAGTTTTGATGCACCTTGTAGTGTGACCTTCACCAGGAAAATATTTCAGGCAGCTTCATACCTTTTCACTTCTTAGGGGAAACTTCGCTACCACCTTTATGACTACTAAGCTTTATTTTTCCTCTGAAGAGCAAGGCCCGCAGAGCATACTTAAGCAAAACATATATTAAAGTAAACCGGACATAGCAAATATATAATAATAATAGCAATCAATATAGCAAGTTGATGGGGGGAAGCGGGTGCCACGTCATTAGCCACCTTCCACAAGGACATATATCTTAGACGTGAAAAAGTGCTGTATCTAGTAGTCTGGGAAGAACCTCAGTTGCAAGAAGAAGTGGTTGGTGCTGTGGTTGGTGCTGTGGTTGGTGCTGTGGTTGGTGCTGTGGTTGGTGCTGTGGTTGGTGCTGTGGTTGGTGCTGTGGTTGGTGCTGTGGTTGGTGCTGTCGTTTTGTTGTGGTTATGTTGTGGTTGGGTTGGCTTCTTTAAGCCTAGGACTTGTTTCTAAGAGCCCATTTATTCGAGTGGTTGTTTCTGGTAGAACCGCGTCCGTTTGGTCCTCTTTTAGGAGCACTGATCGGACCGCTAATACTGTCCCGATCATAGAATTGGACAGGTCTGGTCAGCAGGGATCCACTAAATCCACGGCCTTGCAGCTTTCCATGTGCTATGTCGGGGTTAAGTTTTGGTGGTCCACCACTGTTTCTTTCTACACTAGGAGAAAGGCCTAAGGTTTCAAGAGTATTCTTCCAAAAGCTGTCTACAGGGTATTGAGTGTCATCCCGGAACTGCTTCAAGAATTGGAGATCATACCTGTACTTCTTTGAGCCCGTCTTCCATTTTGGGTCGACACCTCTGAAAGGGTATTGGTAAGTGAGAGAGAAAAGGTCTTCAATAGGAGTTACAGTCCTTGCTCTTTCAAGGTACAGAGTAACGTCAAGAGCGGGTTTGTGGTTGGCATGTTGGTCCCAGCATTCCAAGTGAGATTGTTTGTCGTGTGAATGGGCAGGGGCTTTCACAATATTATGTGAGAAGTGAGCTACGCCTTCAGGTTGTGACCCAAGGGTTGTGATTTGGGGGTCATTGTGAGAGTCATTGTGAGAGTCATTGTGAGAGTCATTGTGAGAGTCAGTGGTAGAGTCATTGTGAGAGTCAGTGGTAGAGTTATTGTGAGAGTCATTGTGACAATGAGAATCATTGTGAGAGGCATTGTGAGAGTCATTGTGAGAGTCATTGTGAGAGTGACTGCCAGCAGTCAGCATATAAGAAATCTGGGTGGCATATTCTAGCTCACCCTTAGCCTTCCAAGAATCAGCTTGGGCGAGCTCACAGAAAGTCGCCTTTTTAATCGTCTTGTTGGTTCGCTTCACAAATTCACTTGTCTCGATTTCCGTTTCGGGTTGTACAGCAAAGGAACGGTTGCCCTCGTTTGTGCTAGTGTGTTCTGGAGAGGGGCTGAGAGAAGTGTTAGAGGAGTAGTCATTTGGGCTAAAGCAAGCGGGAGACCCGTCGCTTTGTGGCTCAAAATCAGAATCCCCACAGATTCCCGAAGAAGTCAGGCATTTTGGGGAGTGGGGCGTGGGTTTTGGCTCCATAGTATTCATCAAAGTGTTCATTTCGTTGGGCGCCATTTCGGTGGCAAATTCTTGATTGGCTGCAAAATTCAACCAACTTTGAAGTGTGCGGCCGACGACAATAATCATTACGATCCGTGGGATCCATTCCGCAAGTCCTAGAAGGAGCATGATGTAAAAAAACATTTTTGTGTTGTGGTTGCAAAAAAGAGAAGTAGTAAAAATAGAAGAAAAAAAATGAGAGCGACGCCTTCCTTATATAAGTATTTTTTTTCTCTCTGGCATACCTCAATAATGGAAGGGGGTGGGGACTGCGTGTGTGTGTCGCACAGAAAATAATGACCCAAACACATTCAACGGCTGCTAATATAAAAGGGAAGTAATGCTAGTGTTTATTGGTGAGTTAGTTTTTTGAATTAGCCAATAAATGGGGGATTTCTAGGAATTGTCTCCGTAATGTGATCTTTTGAAAACTGTCTTTCGTTGGGCTTACACGCTGATGTCAACGACCAATATTGCAAGTTAAGGACTTTTCTATGACAAAAAGATACCAAATCAATTATATGAATTGAAAGAAAGCGGAATTCAATGAGGGGCTGTTGGTGCCAGGGAAAAGAAGGAATATGTATAATTTACGGGCTTACCACACCTTTAATACCCTCAGAAATCATCATAGAAAGAACTGAAGACCATGGGTAATACAGTTTGAAATATACTATGGTCAAACATAAAAACATGACATTTCAGCCAAAGGTTAAAATCAGGTGATCGGGCAACTAATTCACAGAAATCATCAGATCCACGAATTGGTTTCAATGGATGGAAATCTGGTGTATTAATATGCCATTCTTTTCCAAGCTATAAAGCGCAGGTGACTCTGCGTTCAATATTGCAGACCTAGGCTCACCTACGAATTGAATTTTATCCAAAGTTAAATAAATCATCCAAGTGGAAAATACCCACCACTAAATACTAATGGTGAAGATTGCCCGACAAGTCGTGTCCCGACCGAAGCCTCACTTGCGTTTTGCTTTTAAATCCCAGACGATCTCTTGAGTAGGACAATATTACCCCTTAGGCATTGGAGTTTTTTACTATTTATGGTGTCGATTAAAGGAAGGGGTCGAATGCTACCCGACAGAACTACCACTAAAGGATTGATCTTGTTTACATTTATGGAATACGGTCAGTGGCAGCTTTTGTGTCCTTCAACTTCAAACCAGCACCTATGACGGGTATTTTACCCCTTGGTATTCCCTCAAACTTAATATTTCTAAAGAAAAGATTACACATATTTGCGCTTTTTACTGGTGTGGCATCTCATTACTTCTCGACCTCAATTCTTCTTTGATTGGAAATTTTTTTTACCCCACATCACGTGACGAGGGCGTGCGGGGGCGAAATTGAATAATTGGAGTCCTGAAGGCACAGGTCACGTGACCAACCCTTGTTAATCACGTTGTGTATTTCTACCATACTGCGTTCGCTTGCTTAAAGTGCAAAATTCTTTCTTTGGGTGGTTTCCCCTTGGTTTGTCTTTAGATTAATGTATATTTTACTCAACCACTGACCTGGAAGTCACGGTACCCACTCTAGATTATCTAGATCTTTGGCTTTGGCTTTGGTTAATACAATATCCACCCCTGGAGTCCATAGTGGCACCTTAGCACCCTTTTGCTAGTAGAAAGCGTAAGGCTGTTCCTACTTTCATGGAAGGAACCCGGTTAAAAAAATCGGGCCATTCTTTGATGTATGCGCGATTGTTTCCTTTCAGCATTCAAAGGATCCGTATAAGAGTTCCTGAACTATATAATCCCAGAGAGAAATTTTGCTTACGTCTAGCCAACAAAAACCCCTACAACTCTATTTACGAGAACAATCACCGCCATTAGTTAACAAGTTTCGCTAACTTCTGCCGCATTTAACTCGTGGCTGCGAAAGCGTTCGTGCAAGTGAAAATGCTAGAAAATTTAAGAATACTGTAAGAGGGCATCCAGACCTCACCCCCATGTGACCTAGTGTCACCAGACTCTAATCACGTGACGGATACGTGCGCCGTCCAATACGCATGCATAACAACTGAGTAAACCTACAAGGATGGTGGAAGGAAGCAGCACCATCATCCAGAGGGTACGACTCTAAATCTAACATAGATATTGTAGTACCGTACATGTCTAGTTTATCAGAGTAAGGCATCCCCTGTACTCTGCGTATCCCTTGAAAGAGGATTTTTCCCTTTCAAATACATCGATGTTTTTCATATATTTATGAACTGTTACTTGTAATTTCAGAAAGGCGAACCTGGCTAGCTTTTTATATAATACTTGTGATTCGAGCAATAGCAATATTCTTAGGTTTTTTTGTCGGAAGTGAGGAAATTAACTACGCTTTATCTCTACTTCAGACTTTGTCACGTGACCATTGGCATCCCAACCCTATAATCCAATAAGCCAAAGGCATTAATTCCTAATCGGAATTGTAGTTTCTTATGAAGGATCATGAACCTTACAACCGGAAAAGCTATGTTAGTAGCGGGGAGTTCCGTATTGTTTCTAAATACCTCACCTTATTCTAGTGAGTTTTACACTTCTATGCGAGACAAATATATCCAATTAGAAGGTTTTAGTACATAATCAAACATGTGCATTTGTCCCATAAACGTAGGTATTTTGACAAGTAAATTCACCAATCAAAAACGAGATCTTTCAATAAATAATCACCCCATTAATATTTCTTCCACACCTTTGTTTCAGTCGTTTCTTTTGACTAACTACCCCCTGGTTTCCTTCTGTTCTTGAATTCCCTCAAAACAACCACATACAGTTGCTTTTGTCAAGACTATTTGGCTTCCTTTTGCTTCAGGAATTTACCCCCAACCCCCAAACCGAGTCCTTGCCCTGGTATAGTCTCGGGCAATAAAGTCTCTCCCAAAGCGACAACTTCTGAAAGAACATTAAAATAATCCAGATACATCGAGGAGAACACCCAAGAAAACTTGAAATACTCTTTGGCAAAATCTGTGTCGCCTTTTTGAAACTCATAAAGGCTGCCTCGTTGTATAGAGCTGGCGAACTGTCTCATGATAAAACACAATGCCACCATAGGAAGCTTCGAGACTAAAGGACCGGTCAATGTAAAATCATGGAAATTCAGCAAAGCCACCTGAAGTGCTTTAAACGCAACATCTGGCACCACTTCAGTCGAACCTTCGCTACTGACCGATTGTGCGAACTTGGCAAAGTCATCCCTGGACTTCAAGAGTTTTGTGATCATGAGTTTTGCAAGCCAATCAATTGTCAGAATCAGAGGATTGCCATTTTTTGTGCAGCTGGGATCTACCAAGTCTAAGTTATAGGAATGCATGGCCATGATTATGGCCCTCGTGTACATTACCTCCAGAAGCAGCTCAGTGCCAGACTGATTAACACTTAATATAGTGTCTAGATGGTTAATCATCACCTCAATTGTGCGTTTCTGATATGGTGGCTTCACGTTACACAGTGTCATTTGGCTGAGATGCACCATACGATTCAATATGGAAAGAAATGTGCACAAGTCTTCAGAAAAACTGAAAATTGCAATCTTAGATTGAAGCTTGGAGACGCATAATCTCACTGAATTTCGAAAATCACTCTTCAAAGACTCACATATCTCTGTGTCAGAAGCCATGACCACCGGAAATATCATCAGTAAAATCACAAAATATATATGAAGGTATGCTTCCCTCGGAGCTGAAGCTTTCTGCAATCGGTTCATTTCACGGAAGATACTTTTCAGGAGACCCTCATGACAATCGTAAGAGAAAACCCCTGTCTTAAACTTTTGGATAATACGGCTCAAGTTGACCCTATACTTTTTCAAAGCGGCTAAAGATTTTTCCATTTTAGTTCCGGCCCAAGCGCTTTGCTGAGGAATTGAATTTGGTGTCACCTTCCACACTCGGGGTGAACAGTATGAGTGGGGGAACTTTTGCGATGGTGCAACAAAACTGTGCAAGGGTTTCTGGGAGTCGGGCAGATCATCTATGGGCGGGGGCGTCTTTCCCAAAGGCATTTTATCATCCTCACCGGGTCTGATTTCGTCGGCAAGTGGAGCGTTCGAGCTTAGGTCACGTTTGGCCTTTAAAATTCGAAAATGTCTTTTCAATCGGGGGATTTCGAAATTCATTAAGCTAAGAATGCCCTTATCTACCACCTCAGGGTTCCAAGTGAGCCCAACATAGTAGAACTTGGATCTTCCTCGTCTCCCGACTCTCTTTTGCTTCAAACTGGGGAAAATTAAGTTGGCAAGCCGACCTAATCTTGGTGGACTCATGACAATTTCATCCGTATGGTACTGGGAGTTGGTGGGATACTCAAGAATAAGTCTCCGGCAGATAATGTAGTAAATCTTGTAAAGATCCTGCTTGGGTATACAGTAGTCACCCAACAGTGGAACTTTGCATCTCCGAAAGGATTGGAATAATATTTTCACCGCCAAGAAGTTCCGAAAAAGCACTTGCAAGTTTATCCGAGGGACTTCTCCGGGTATAATCTGACCAGGTTTTATATATTGCCCATACTGACCTGTGAACAAGCTTATGATAATGAAACGACACAAGTTCACTCCCGTAAGCTGCAGTTGGGCTTCTCCAGACTTTGCATTTAATTCTATCTCGGCATTTTGGATTGAGTCCAAATCGAGGCCATTTGGATTATAAAGCAACTTGAAAAGGTCGTCTAAGGTCACTTTCTCGTGGTGGCCTCTTAAGCACTCCACTAAATATAAGCACGTATTATGCGGGGTAACTTGGCCGAGCATGGAAGAAAATTTATTGAAAGCAAATTCTGTTTCTGGCAGGTTAAGGTGTTGACCCACGATCGAAGGTTCACTCTCGGGGTGGTGGTATGCCACAAAGTGGTATGAAGTTGTGTCAGCTGGTTGGCTTGGATGCCGCATCGCCATACTTTGGGAGGTATGAGAAAATTCGAAGTCATGTGCCAGGTCAATATTTTCAATACTGGGTGATACCGAGTCCTCCCTCAACAAAGACCCCGGTGAGTTGTGCTCTGAATCTTGTTCTTCTTGACTCATTGTACTCGAGCTTTGGCCTTCAAAAGTGATTGGAAGAGGTGAGCCACCTGATAGCTCTGGAACATTATTTTTTGATGTAGTATATTTGGGAATTTTAAGCAAGTCCTCGCCTGTAAATGAAGCATTCACGAGTCCAGTCTGAGAAGTGTTGCCATAATGCGTAGCAGTCAGGAACAGGTCATCGTTGAAGTTGTCTTGTGAAAGTGGATTGCCGAGCATATCTGATGCATGTGGGTAAGAAAATTGTGGAGGCTGATTACCCGAAACGTACGCCTCATTATCACTTTGAGAAGTGTGATTTAGTTGGGATGAGCTCGGAAACGAATGAAACCAGTCACCTAAGTTAGGTTTTTCGTTGGAAAGAGTATATGTAGTTGAAGGTTGATTGCCCAATAATTCATCTGCAAAAGAATAAGTTTGCTCTCTGGTGAAGGTTTCGTTCATTTTCTTGGCTTGGGGAGACGGTTTGAGCGTAAAATAGAACAAGAGTGGCCAATTGATTGTGTAAAAAACCGAGATGGCGAATCTCTCTCTATAGTTTTCACTTTTCTCTGCCTGAGAAGTAGTAAGCAGCGAACTCTTCTACCTTTTTGCTACATTTTTGAAAGAAATTTCGAAAACTTTCTTAAACATTTACGAAGGTACCAATCCCTCTAAAACGATCCTCGGATGTGCATTCCCTCTTACTGCAGGATAAATTCGTCATGGTGACTTTCCAAATATGTTAAAGGATTGCTACATATGCAATGCATCTCAAAGTGCATGCCTCAAGTTGTAACACGCGGCGCGTTGTATATTTTGCGAGACACATTTTCAACCTTGAACCATGGTGTGAAAGAGGTTGTACTTAGTGTTCGTTCCATCTCTCAAAAGTAATATCATGCCATCTCCCTTTGAGAATAATATTGCGTGAATAAGTTTTCTTTTGTAAAAAAAAAAAATAAAAAAAAATAAAAAAAATTGGGGCAATAATACGTTTTTTTTTTTTCTTCTTCAATCGGTCGATAGTCGTTGTCAAATTGGGTTTGAGCCGCACACTGTATTGGGTGTAAGCCGCAGACGGTATGACGTCAAATTCAAACCGCGGATGAACCCGAAAAAAATCTTTGCGAGAGCCTGCAGCAACATTCCCAAAACGCTAGTTTGTTGCGGTGTTTTTCTAAGGCACACAAGACCAGCATGTTTAAACACGGAAAAAAAATTGTAGTCACTCAATGTGCATCTCTTCAGCTCGCGTTTCATTAGGGAATGTGCAACTTCGATTTTTCCCCAATCTTGAATTTTCAAAAAAAAATTCTTCTCATCTGATATACTTGAAAATGTGCGAATTAGGGCTTTTTTATGTTCCGTGTTGAAATGTCGGGCAAATTTTTCTGAGCTAAAACTGGTGACATGAAAGCGCAGAAGTTCCCACCAGTTTTTCAATTTCTTGAACTCGTCTTCCAAATATACAACATCAAACTAATCTTTAATACAATCTTTAATGATTTTTAGAGAGGATAAAGGGAAGAAAAGCGTCCCCTTTTTTTATATGCCGGATACACGTGGAGCACTGCATGCCGGATTGTGTTTGGTCGTGATGCGTTACGGCACGGCGCAGCCTGGTCCATATAAAGGACGCGAGTTTGGCTCCAAGCTCTCAAAGTTCGCAAAGTTGATGTTTACCGGGTAATTCTCTCTTCTCAACATTCGTATATCTTTGTAGTTGGAGGTGAGCTTTGAGAGCCAATTAATTGTTTTGTTGATATCTCGCGATATGTGTTCCTTTTCCGTCTGGACTGCACAGAAGAATCAATGGGCCATTCGTCGTTTAGGCGTTTTCGTTTTCGTTTATGGCCACCTGGGTAGATGAAATTTTGAGTTACTTTCAGTTATTTTACGAGAATGTTCTCAATTGGAAATACAAGGTCATAATCTCTTTGAATACATTACGAAAAGATTACTATCATCATCCAAATTTCACGTTGATGAATAGTTCGGCTCGCACGCAACATGTTTGGTAGTTTCAATATGTTCAATGTGCGATATAAAAGGTGCCAGAGACGTGGCCCGTTTACCTGCTTTTCTCTCTGTATAATTGTGGCTTTTGGAGCTTGCCTGGTAATGGTTGAACTACTAAACTGTCTTGTTTCGTGGGTCATCTCACACTGTGACGCTTGTGTGGTTAGCGAGTGCGAAGTCACGGATTATATAAGATCGATGCCTGTTTCACCTTGTGGGTGTAATGCTACGCACATATTATTTACCCAAATAAATTAATTACCTACTATTGAAGTACCCCCACTGGAATTTCCCTTCGTCAATCTACAACTTCGAGTATTTGGAGCTGAAAAGGTGCTTGATAAATACACAAAGTAAGACGAAAGCGACGAAAGCTTTGTGCGTTCTAAAACAGAGCCGCGAGGTGACCTTGAATTTAAAAAGCTAGCCAAGGTTTGGTTGGCTGAGTTTCCTGCCCCTTTCAGCATTGGTGTCCTTTGGCAGAAAATATTTTGATTGGGCGTCCTAGAAACTCTATAAATGAGATATGGTGAGAGAAAGCAAGTGATATCTGAAGACTTCCATCAATCATTGATATACTTGAGTTTCAAGTAAGGCGAATTGTATTATGTTCTTCCCTTTCTTCGATAAGCTTTTTAGCCAGCTTACTAGTAGAAGTGCTCTAGATGAACATGAGTAGTACCAAGGGAACTGTTCGCCCTACTTATATCCTTGAAAACTCAAGTACACTTTAGTGAGTTAATTCTTGACAGAGACTCATTACACTGAGTTTTGTGCGAGTCATTTCTTTTCGAAGGAAAACTAATACTCATTGTGTGAACTGATGCTCATGAAAAAAAAAATTGAAGATCGCGGGCGAAAACTTTCCTACTTGGGTCAAACATTGAGCCAGGGATTCTTTTCTGAGTTTCTGACAAACTGACATCTTGGTATACTATAATGGTGTGTTTTGAGTGTTTTTGCCCAAACGTTTTGTACTTTCGTGTGTCAAGTCTTCGGACTCTTGCTTAACTGACGAAGAAAACTGTTAACCCCATATATAGTCAACGAAACATGCTGTTTGAAAATTACATGGACTAACAAACTGTGAGAGTACATTTTTTTGGTTCAGGAAACAGGAGAAGTATCAGTAATTTCTCAATTTCGGTAGATGTTTTCTGAATTCAGCTATAAGTTTAGAAATTTGAAAGCCGTGATTGGGAAATCTGATTTAAGTACAAGGGACCTTAAACCCATCAGAATTACGACACTTACCCGCCTTGAAACCATGTTGAGTGATTTTCCACAACACTAAGTATATCTGCCGGCCGTTTTCGGGAGTCTTGATCATTGATAAGGTTTGGAGCCGGAATCCCAGTGTACCGCCTGCTGGTATTTGAAGTGTACGTCTAGTGAGTATTTTCAATCCTTCCAAAAGATTGTCGTGAAGAAATCAAGCTGGAGATGCATATGCAGACGGGAATAATACCAGTAGTCGCAGCAGAAGCTCTTCTCTAACATCCAAATCGATGATTTATATATTGGGCGACTTTTCAATGCCAAATTTGCTTTTACTCAACTCCCCTTTTCTTATGTACAAATGTTTACAAGGTGTATCGTTCGGAAGTAGCTTCAATAGTTGTGATCCAACCTTAGGGAGTAGGAGTCCGTTTAAACACCCTTTACACACCCGTTACGGGTCTTTGAGAAGCTGAAGCGATATCGCCGGTATCCGATTTGTCATTCTATGCTTTTTGGACTGAGAAAGCGGGTAACTCTTGGGGAGCCTTGTCGAATATAATGATAATGGAAATTTCCCTTCCAATTCTGTTTGTTTTCTTGGTTTCTTCTTCTTTTTCGGGTATCCTACAGAAGAAACTACTAGATACGACCGCCAATGCTGTCAGGCTTTTTCTTAAGTTTTCATACGTCTATGTAAACAGACAAGTTTACGGTTTAACACTATTTGACCCAGTGTGGGTAAATGAAGAGTTTTCATATTGTGGCGTCGGCTTTGAACGGCTTCATAATTAGTATGCACGACATACCACATCATAGGTATTTTTTTTATTTCTTGAGGTACGAGCCTAGTTCATGGGGAAAGACGAAGCGAGCTTTAATGCTGAGCAAATTAATCACCTTTCAACATGTTATATGCAGAAGTTATCATGTAGTACAGCGCAATGTTGGGCAACGCCGCGATTGTTCGAAAAGCCAAGAAAAAAATAGGCTTATTGTACATCCTAGTGGTGGGCTTTAATTTCGTAAACAGTTTTCTGCATATATTTGTGTCTTGGAGTGGTTCTCACTGGTAATATTTTCTCACTGGTAATATTTTCTCACCTTTCATAAGACTTTTTTTTCTCGAAAAACCTGAAGCTAGGCCGTGGACCTTACATGGAGAATGTAACGCACAACCGCAGAAGTTTGAAGAGATATTTTACTCGTCCGGGTCCGACTGCCCAATCAAATGGAAATTCCAAACTCCTATTCCAAGTAATCTCGATAAAACAAAATGCTAAACTCCTCCCCATCGATATTAAGCGCACACACTGCGTGACTTCTTGCTTCGAGCCATGGGAATTACTGCTCTTTTAAAATTTGAAGTGCCAGGATGAATCCGTTTCATAATTAGGGGTTTTCCGATATGTAGAACTTGGCCGTGTTTCAATTATGGCTTATTGAATATTTGTAATATACGAAACACCGTTCGGTTGATATTTTAACAAGAATTATGCTCAGAAATTAGTTCAAATTCCTGTAACCTTCAAACCGCCCAATTCCCAAAGATTTAAAGGCCCACGAATCCAAACCAAGAAACACATCCCACTGAGAGGGGTGGTATCTCTAAACCTGGTGAATTTTGTAACCTTACGTTACATCTCAAAGCAGAAGCGGTAGCAATGATCGTCTAGATGAATTAAAACTTTTTCAAAAATACATATATAGCCCCAAGAGGAAACTAAATGGCCAAGGGAATTTGACTCGTTTCATTTAAATTTTAATCGTTCACCTTCTATTCCAATTTTTGTTTTTGTTTTCTTTTTCTTTTTTCGGGCACTCATTTTGAATTTATTCATTACATTCACATATTTGAAGCATCTGGGAAGTTGGGCTAAAGAAAGAAAAACCAACAGTTTCCTATTGAGCCATGTAATTTTTCAAAGTGAGACCCATATAGTGCGGTTTGGACTGGCCCCTCTTGCCCAATCTTCGGGTTATTATATCGGGATATATAGCTTTGATTACTTTGCCGAATTGGCATTGGCCGAGTATTAAACCTTCTAGAAGGTCGGGACAGCTTACAGTCCGGGATTGGCTTTGTATAAGCTGATTGCAAAGAACGCAGTAAGTCTGATACACGGTTTGTCTCGCCATAATAAACACGTCCTCTGTTCTATTAAAACAATGGAATACAATCTTTATGGCCAAGAACGACCTAATAATTTCATTGAAGTTAAGGGCCGATACACGCCGCTGGGGAATCTCGATCTCGTTTAAAAGCCCTTCCAAGGCTTGTGGCGCTCGAAAAGTAATGAGAAAAAGGTGACATAAGTTGAGCGGTTCTGATTCAAAGGTAAATCGTTTTGGTCTCGTGCTATTAAAATCTTGTTTCTCCAGACTCTTTTTGAAAAATTCCCTTTTCTCGCTCAAAAGAAGCATAAGAAAATGGTGTAAAGGTATTTGATCATGAATGTCCCGCAATATCCCCGCCAAAATCTCAGAAACGCAACCTGATGATACCTGAGTGAGCAAAGGACTGAGTCGTTTGTATTTATCCCACAGCGCCTTCAGAAGTTGGAAGTCATATGGAAAATTTTGGTTGCTCGAAATAGTCAATTCTCCTAGATAGGGCACTTGAGATAATGAGGGCACATGCTTTACAAGAGCCGTATCCTCTGAACCCTGTGACGAAAGAAATTGTGCATATGAAAAAGTAGGACCAACTGGGTGACTGTTTTGTGGTGGTAAAACCAGTGAGTATAAATCTCTTCGCACAGGTGTATGTGGTATACTTTCCACGGTTACTCCCGAGTTTGCAGTGTTCCTATGGTATATGGGGGCAGCCGGACAGTAGTAGCCGTATGTTTGTAGTTGAAAAGGTGAAAGGCTGCTTCCAAGATTTTCAATGGGGGCTTCATTATACTCGAACATATTCATGGATTGTGTATGATTTGTGGGAAAATTCAAGTAATGGGGTTGCCTTTCAGGCTTCATCCACATAATCCCTGGACCTTTGTTGCTGAAAAGGCCAGATCTAACTTCGCTATGAATGGAGATAGGGTAATTATAAGGGTGAAAGGAGCGTGGCTCGGCTTGCGGAGAACACACCTGAGATAGTGGTGGCAAGTGTATCGAACAGGTTCCCAGGCTTCGTCCTTGAATCGGTCTTGGTTCCAGTTGCATTCCTTCCCTTTTGGGTAGATTGAATGAGCTCCAAGACAAAGAATTAATATTGCCTTTGACTGAAGTCCTCTGCCTTTTGTGTGGTTGCGAATTGGTCCTGGACATGTGAGGTAACTCTTCTAGAAAAGCAAAATAAGGGGGGAAAAAGGACTGAAAGAGATGAGGAAGATTAAAAGATAAAGAAACTAAGAGAGAGAGAGATCTGGAAAACTGATCTGGAAAACTGAAGTTAAAGAAATAAAAAAAAAAAAAAAGAAAAAAAAAAGGGAATCACCTCCTGACTAACGTACGTGAGTCAACGCAGGAGGACAACATAATCAATCTGAGTGGACAACCCATGTGGTGAATCATACCTACATATTTTGCATGAATTTTTAGGATAAATTACTCGAGAATGAGTGATTCAACAAACGCCCAGAAGCATTCCCCCTCGTGTCGAAATATATTGATAGCTCAAGTGCAACCGTATGTGCCTCCCAAATAAGTAGTAGCATTCCCCCATACCGGAGGTACCGCATGTACGGATATCCCAAGAGTGCATGGAACCCAAGATGGACCGAGGCTCATCTATGGGAACAGGTCAACTTTACGCTACTCATATGTAAAGGACACTGGTGCCCATACACACATCCAGTGTGGATTTGGTATTAACCATAGTCTCTATAAGGTCATCAAATGTGTCAGAACTGAACCTTTTTCTTGGGCAAGCTTTAAAGTGTGAAGGAATAAGTATGAAAAGGGCTGAGATGAGCGGTCGCACTTGAAGCCGATCATAGCAACCTAGAAGAAGTGAAGCCACGTTAGAAAGAGGCTCAGCTCATGCACCTGCACAAATAGGAGTGCAACATGCATCAAATTGACGTAATACAAGTAATATAAATACAACCAGTGTATACCAGACAGCGATCCCTATGTGACAAAGGCCGAAGTACGATGACAAAATATTCTTGGCTTTGTTTTCAGTAATTCTATAGTTTTTTTTCAAAACAAAAAAAAAAAAAGAAACCGGTCTTGGGCTGTACATCGCTTTTGTTTTCTTGTCTCTTGCCACCGAAGACTGCTAAATTCGAAACATTCCCTGCTGTGACCTTCTCCACTTTTGCTCAAACATCTATTAGCTAGGGGTGTGTAGCCAATCATTCCTGATTCAAAATTCCTGGGGTCCCACGGTTGCCTGTCCATTCATTCAACCATGATGATTGGTTGACAACAACGCCGACTCAGCATGCGCCAGAAGGCAGTTGAGTGCAGGAAAACACCAAATATGTGAAAAAAAGGAGTGAGAAAACCAGCAACAGCAACAGCAACAGCAACAAAAACAAAAACAAAAACAAAAACAAAAACAACAAATCCGTAAGTGAAGTCGGGCGGGCAGGTTATATACACCACTTCGGCGAATTTCGGCCCGCCACCCAAAGTTTTCGTACCAGTGTTAGAAGGAAACAATGATAGTGTTCTTGGTATTTCCCGGGTTAATTTTTCCAAGATGATTGTGCCATAAAAAAACTTGACTCGTACTTTCACTCAGAACCAATTCAATTTGAAACGATCCACCCAAATACCATTTATCGTAAGAATTCCAATCTTAACATTACTGGCGCTGAATGAAAAAAAAAAAAAATAAACTCCCAGTTATATCGGCGAACCGGTTCTATCTATGCAGGATTTTAAATATAATGCGATCATTGAAACAAATGAAATCGCGTCATCGAAAAATATTTTTCCCCGTCCAAGAATTTTCGAGCCCACGGATTCAGGAATTTCACTTCGCCTCGTAAACAAATGGAATGACGTTGAGAGAGAATGTCAGCGTAAACAATCTAGACAATCTGGCATGGAGCAAAGAGTGGCTAGATTGATTGGCCGAAGAACAATTGTAAATAACTAAATAGTCGTTGTAGTTTTTACGTTAGTAGTTTAGCGAACGTGAGGGATGGATCAACTTCCAAGTATAACGTGCCACGGTGGAAGACAGGCAACAGAGGAGGGGCAAATCTTCGTTTTTATTTGGGGGCTCGAGTATCTGGGCGGGCCTCATCCCCAGCAAGGCTCCAAGGCCAGAAGAGCGTACAGTCCCCGTCGAGTTTGAGCCCAATCCATCCTTAAGTCATGCTTTTGTTCATGAAGCAGCTGGATTTTGCGCTCAGAATGAAACTTCGAAAGATATTTGGAAAATTATTTTCTTTCTAGCTGAAAATGGTACTTTTTAAGACAATATTCTGATGCTTCACAATGTTCGCGGGGAAATACTCAGCTCCGCACTGCGAACCGCTAATCTACTGTAATGGAATTAATTAGGTGAGTATTGGCACTATAGAATTTACTAGGCACATGTGGATTTAATTTTTGAATTTGGATACCTTGTCTCATTTAAATGGGTCGAAACTGGAGGTGTTGCTTTATCAAAATTTGGCAAATTTATATGTTTTGTGTTTTACAAGTTGGGCTATATTTCCCTGTTTTTTTAAAAAAATAAAAAAACACACCCCCATACGAAAAAAAAAAAACAATACGAAGAAAATGTAAAGCGTTCCATTTTAATCCAAAAATTAAATTCGGTCTATATTTTCAGTCATCTTCACTAAATAGGAGCTTTCCATAAAACCCAAAAGCGAAATTTCCTTACAGATTGGGATTTGGCTCTGGGGGTGCCCGATGGACCAGCTTTAAAGGCCTAATGCGAACTCAGCAATGTACAGCCATATGAAGCTAGGAAAACCCGAATCTGAACCACAAAAGAGAAGTGCACATCCACCTTCTTAGCTTGTCGAAAAGGTTTCAAATTGTTTGAGAGACTCTTTTTGTTTTTCTTAACAGCATTCGATAAAACACAAGAATATCTGTCTGGCTTTTTTTCTTCCCAAGAAAAAGGGAGCACTGCGAGTTTTGAAGTGGCAGAAAACGCGCACCCTAATTTGAGAAACCAGACTCCTCAACAAATGGAGAGAATGTGAAGGTTGAATAGCCCGTTCAAACCTCTGGCGGTACTTAGCCAAGCCAAAAGGCTCAACTCGCAATTTCGGTGGACAAAAGCCAATTTTTTTTGGCAAGATTCTTGAATCTATTCAGTAGGCACACCCCTTAGTGTGCTGAAATGCGAAAACGACGAATTTTCAATGAGCCCTTCAAATAACAACCAAGAAAATGAGAAAATTAATGAGAACTGTGAGGAGGAGGAAGGATTTTAAAGCTTTAACTTACTCAAGATAAAACACTTCCATCACGTGATTTCGAGAAGTATTCATAAAAGCAAACATAGAGCGTTGTCGTGAAACTGATCCAGATACGCCCACTGCTTTAACAGAAGTTATAGGCATGCTCACTACACCGAATCTACCAAGAACTAAAACACATCGAGGATACATTAGCAATTATATATTACAGCAATTAGAGAAAAGCAGAGGTATGAAGTATAGCAAGCATTTATAGCAAGTGGATTGGGAAAGAGTCCGTGGCCCCTCAACAGGCGCCACTCAAAACGTCATACATCTTAGAGTTGCGGAGGTTTGGTCTCTTAGTATTATCGCTAGAGCCTGAGCTGGATGGGGGTGGTGTGGTAGGACAAATTTCTTTAGAGGGGTTCTCTCAGCTCAGGATTTGTTTCTGAGAGCCCATTTATTAGGGTTGTTCTTTCTGTTGGGCCGGCGTCCGTTTGGTCCTCTTTTAGGAGCACTGATTGGACCGCTTATACTGTCCCGATCATAGAAGTGGCCAGGTCTGGTCAGCAGGGATCCACTAAATCCTCCGCCTTGCAGCTGTCCATGTGCTATGTCGGGGTTCAGTTTTGGTGGTCCACCACTGTTTCTTTCTACATTAGGAGAAAGGCCTAAGGTTTCAAGAGTATTCTTCCAAGAGTTGTCTACAGGGTATTGAGTGTCATCCCGGAACTGCTTCAAGAATTGGAGATCATACCTGTACTTCTTTGAGGCCGTCTTCCATTTTGGGTCGACACCTCTGAAAGGGTATGGGTAAGTGAGAGAGAAAAGGTCTTCAATAGGAGTTACAGTCCTTGCTCTTTCAAGAAACAGCGTAACATCAACTGCAGGTTTGTGGTTAGCGTGGCGGTCCAAGCATGCCAAGAGGTATTGTTTGTCGTGTGAATTGGCAGGGGCTTTCACAATATTATGTGAGAAGTGAGCTACGCCTTCAGGTTGTGACCCAAGGGTTGGGATTTGGGGGTCATTGTGAGAGTCATTTTGAGAGTCATTGGGAGAGTCATTGTGAGAGTCATTGGGAGAGTCATTGGGAGAGTCATTGTGAGAGTCATTGGGAGAGTCATTGGGAGAGTCATTGTGAGAGTCATTGGGAGAGTCATTGGGAGAGTCATTGTGAGAGTGACTGCCAGCAGTCAGCATATAAGAAATTTGGGTGGCAAATTCTATCTCACCCTTAGCCTTCCAAGAATCAGCTTCGGCGAACTCACTGAAAGTTGCCTTTTCAAACTTATTGTTGGTTGGCGTCACACATTCACTAGTGTCAGTCTCCGTTTCGGTTTTTATTCCCTTAGAAAGGTTGCCGTCGTTTGTGTAAGCTTTTTCTGGAGAGGGGGTGAGAGAAATGTTAGAGGAGTAGTCAATTGGACTAAAGCAAGCGGGAGACCCGTCACTTTGTGGCTCAAATTCAGATTCCACAGAGATTCCCGAAGAAGTCAGGCAATCTGGGGAGTTAAGAGTCTTGTTTGGCGCCATTATTTTCACCAAAGTGTTCACTTCGTTGGGCGCCATTTCGGTGGCAAATTCTTGATTGGCTGCAAAATTCAACCAACTTTGAAGTGTGCGTCCGACGACAATAATCATTACGATCCGTGGGATCCATTCCGCAAGTCCTAGAAGGAGCATGAGGTAAAAAAACATTTTTGTGTTGTGGTTGCAAAAAAGAGAAGTAGTAAAAATAGAAGAAAAAAAATGAGAGCGACGCCTTCCTTTTATAAGTATTTTTTTCTCTCTGGCATACCTCAATAATGGAAGGGGGTGGGGACTGTGTGTGTGTGTCGCACAGAAAATAATGACCCAAACACATTTAACGGCTGCTAATATAAAAGGGAAGACAGGCTAGTATTTTATTGGTAAGTAATTTTTTTTTATTATCCATTCAGTTGCGGTTTTCTAGGACGTCTTCTTTCCAAGGTGATCTTCCGAAAATTGTTTTTCATTAGGCTTACACTTTGATATCGTCGACCGATGTGGGCAGGGATATCTTTTTTACGACAAACCAAGGTGAATTTAAGTATATTAATTTGAAATAAAAGGTGACATTCAAGAAGTAAGATTTGTCGAAAAGGAAATTGAAAGTGTTTAAATTATAAACTCCGGCTTGTTTTGAAAGGTGAGTCTAAAGTCATACCAAGACTAAGTCAAAGGCAAGGGTATCATATTTGAAAAACATGCAAAACATAGATCAGACAACGCCAGACTGTTTCACCGGGAAATTTTCACAAAAGAATTGTCCAATCGAATGTTTATCCATAAGGTAGAGTTTGGAAGAAGAAGGTGATTACGTTCATATTTTGCTTTGGAATGATTATCTTGTCTCTTTTCGCTCACCATTCCATGTTTGGTTTCTTGGGAGTGTTTGGGAAACGATAATTTAAGAACATGTCCGATGAAAGCTACTTTAACTCCACAGTCCATTGTATGGACCTATTTCCAATCATAAATCAGAATTATATGTGTCATTGTGGGGTGTTAATATACAAATAGGGTGCATAAATGTTTGCATGTGTACAAATGACAGAGGTCAAGTCCGTGGCTCTCATATATTTCATGTGTTCCAATCATAGAGAAAATTTACTCTGTGAATTTAATCTTTGAGGTTGAGAGGAGCTTTTGAAAAGGCGGACGGGAGCTAAACTCTTTTGGGTAACCCCCGAAAGTGTTCAGAAATACATTTGTCACGTGGTTAGCTCCGGATTCTTGTGTTGAGCAATGTATTGAAAGAGAATCTCGTCATCACCGTGTCGACGCTTCTTTCTCGTGAGTCCACGCTAGTCCTTCGATACTGGCCAGAGCCACATATGAATTAAACAATTCTATGTTGTACTTAATATTGCTCATTCACAAATATCACTGTCCGATTCAGTCATTGTGGTGCCCGGGTAAACGTTTAGGTCATGGTCCTTATAATCTGACTCTCTGGGGTTGTCCAGCTCTTTAATATTGACGGATCCGACCTATTGGTGGACCCCGGTTCTTTTTTAACTCAGATGCATCTGATTCAAACACAATCTTTACGGAATAGAACCTTCCACTGATTAATCATTCATATGATTAATTCATTCCTTTCCAATCTTAGCTCTGGACAACTAATGCGTCTCTGGATAAAAAAATTTCCTATAGACAAAGTCCTCTAAACGCTATGACTACTAAGTTAGGATATTTATGACAATAAGTCCCTTACCTTAGGTAAGCTCCCTTCAGGATACTTCCATAGGTTGACAAATGCTCACGAGAGGCCACGATATCTGTGGACGGACTGGGTTGATCAACTAATGGCTACAGTTCTCCCACGGGCCCTATCAGATACTGCTCTCCCAACCTGCGAGAATTATTCATGAGCGTTATACTCATCATTAAAGTGATACTTGTAATCAATCTGAATTTGCCTTCCATTGGCAAATTAATTCCATGTGATAATCAAGTAAAAACTTTATTATCTATGTGTCTATAGGACTAACATCTTATACGCATTTTTATCTGTTTGATTTAATGAGACTCTCACAGGAACACTGCTGACCCACTTTTGAGGTATGCTCCCAGCATAGACAAAAAAATATTTGGTTATAAAAAGGAGGGCTCTTCCTTTTGGGTTTTTTTTTTGGATTTTTTTTTTTCTTCTTTTTACTACCTTTAATACTCACTTCAACGCAGAACCAAAAGATTTGGTAGCTCACGGTCGTTCTGGACTTGTGACTGTGGTTTTAAAAATCATAGACATCTTTATATTGGGATATAGCCTTTAAATGGTCTTTGAAATTTTCTTTGGAATTGTTTCTACCGCTGAATTTACCACCGAGATCCCCAATATGGAAGTGAGTTTGGTGGTTGCTTTAGATCCAGGAACTTCTCCAACACAAAAACTCCCAAATATATCTTCAGCAATAGAAACTTCCGCTTGAAAAGCTGAAAGTGAGAGTTCTTTTACTTGCTTCAGCCCTGTTGACTACTCTAATTCATCTTCTCTTCCTCTCCAGCTACCGCAGACACGGTGGGGGGAATCTTCTCGAGTAGAAACAAAAAGAGAATAGGGAAAAAAGGCCTGTTTCAGGGCCAACAGAAGAGGAGCCACAAGAAGTTGACGAAAGTCGAAGTAACCAAAATTTGCCACTTAAAATAGCTTCTACTTTGCCCCTGAAAACTTACTCTCACAAGGATACCGTAACAAAATTTGCAGCCAAGATTGATGGTATTCCGGACAATTCAGGAAATCATTGAAACCCCAAGCCTCAGGCAATACCCGGGAAAGAAACTCCCGAGGAATGGAGAGAGA